>SJYQ01000192.1:598379-610800 GCA_006410935.1 Redunca redunca | reverse complement strand
TGTATTCCAACTTGGTTAATTTTTTAAAATTATTCTGCCTTAATTCTATTTTACCTTTTATAAATGGTTTCATTAAAAAAAACTTTCAGAAACTGACTTCTAAAATACTCTGTATGGCAGAAAATGAAGAGGAACTAAAAAGCCTCCTGATGAAATTAAAAGAGGAGAGTGAAAAAGTTGGCTTAAAGCTCAACATTCAGAAAACGAAGATCATGGCATCCGGTCTCATCACTTCATGGGAAATAGATGGGGAAACAGTGGAAACAGGGTCAGACTTTATTTTGGGGGGCTCCAAAATCACTGCAGATGGTGACTGCAGCCATGAAATTAAAAGACACTTACTCCTTGGAAGAAAAGTTATGACCAACCTAGATAGCATATTTAAAAGCAGAGACATTACTCTGCCGACTAAGGTCCGTCTAGTCAAGGCTATGGTTTTTCCTGTGGTCATGCATGGATGTGAGAGTTGGACTGTGAAGAAGGCTGAGCGCCGAAGAATTGATGCTTTTGAACTGTGGTGTTGGAGAAGACTCTTGAGAGTCCCTTGGGCTGCAAGGAGATCCAACCAGTCCATTCTGAAGGAGATCAGCCCTGGGTGTTCTTTGGAAAGAATGATGCTAAAGCTGAAGTTCCAGTACTTTGGCCACCTCATGCAAAGAGTTGACTCATTGGAAAAGACTCTGATGCTGGGAGGGATTGGGGGCAGGAGAAAAAGGGGACGACAGAGGATGAGATGGCTGGATGGCATCACTGATTCGATGGACGTGAGTCTGAGTGAACTCCGGGAGATGGTGATGGACAGGGAGGCCTGGCCTGCTACGATTCATGGGGTCGCAAAGAGTCGGACCCGGCTGAGCGACTGAACTCTACTGAACTGAACTGAAATACCAAAAACAACAATATTTATCACTAAATTTCAACCTTAATTCAAGAGATGGGAGAATAACACTTGACAAGGACAAAAATAAATACAAAAGTGTGGTGAGAAAAATCACAGTAGTTTGAAAAACACATACAGGGATGATCGGAACTGGAGGTAAACTGTCCACAGATGCTTACGGAGACAGTACAATAAACAACTAACTCCTCACACATATTCCTGTTCTGTTAACATTATGCATAGGCCAGGAGATCTCCGCTTCTCCAAAGAGTTGTTTGCTTTTGTTTTATTTTTTTCCCAGATACAGAAAGCTGTAATAGTAGAACAGTGATACGGATTCTGCTGTATATCATTCCTGATATCTTCTAATCAGCAATGAAGCCAAAGTACTATCTGTTTGGTCTCATTTTCTATTGGAAAAACAATGTCTTTGTGAAGAGCTTTGGTTTCGGAAATAGATCAACTGGAATCCAATCCCTTACTGACTAACCACTTATTAAGCATGTGACCTCATGCAAGTCACCTAACATTCTACACCTTGGTTTCTTCACATTAAAAGAGAGGAAGAGCACTCATTTCACATAGCTTTTATGGCAATTAAATAAGCAAATTCATTCAAAACACTTAGAACAGTACCTTGTGCTTAGTGAGTGTTCTATTATTGTGATTCTCACTAATATTTAATCAGCTCACTGTTGTTCAGGTGTATTTCATATAGAAAGCACAAAGTATGGTGGGTTTGCTTACCACCTGGGAATGTTGTGTGACCATCAACATTATCTAGTTCCACAACATTTTCATCACTCCAAAAGGACATCCTTTCCCCATTAAGCAGTCATTTCTCATTCTCCCCTTTTCCCCAGACCCCAGTAACCACTAATTTGCTGTTTCTATGGATTTTCTTATTCTGTACATTTACCTACTATATACTTCAAATGGAGCATATAATAGGAAGGTTTTTGTGTCTGGCTTCTTTCATTTCGTGTATGCTTTCAAAGATCATTCATCTTGTAGCAAGTATCAGTACTTCATTCCTTTTTATGACGGAATATTATTTCATTATATAGATAAACAGCATCCTGTTTATCCATTTATCAGTTGATGGAAATTTGAGTTATTTCTACATTTTGGTGATTGTGAATAATGTTGTTAAGAACATCTGTGCAAGTTTCTGTCTGAACATCTGTCTTCAGTTCTTTGGGGTATATGCTTGGGAGTGGAAATGCTGAGTCATATGGTAATTCTATATTTCACTTATTGGGGAACCACAAAACCATTTTCTACAGTGGTTAGAACTCTTTACATTTTCACCAACTATATACAAGGGTTCTGATTTCTCTACTTCCTTAACACTGTTATTTTCCCGTTTTAAAATTTATAATAGCCATTCTTGCACGTGTGTAGAGATATATCGTTGTGGTTTTCATTTGCATTTCTCTGGTGACTAATCATGTTGATTATCTTTTCATGTACCTATTTGCACATCTTCCTCAGAGAAATGTCTATTCAAGTCCTTTACTCAATTTTTAAGTGCTGTTTAATTGTCTCTCTTTTAGTTGTTGAGTAGTAAGAGCACTTTACGTATCCTGGATAGTACACTCTTTCAGATCAAGGACTTAAAAGTATTTCCTCCCATTTCTTGGACTGCCTTTTCACATTCTTGACAGTGTTCTTTGAAACACAAAACTGTTTCATTTTGATGATGTCCAAATTATCTGGGTTTTTTTTTTATATTATTGCCTGTGATTTTTGTAACATTTCTAAGAACCCATTGCAAAATCCAAAGTCATAAAGGCTTCACCCTTGTGTGTATGTGTAAGTTTTTTAGCTTTGGATTTTATTTTTATGACCTAGTTTGAGATACTCTTTGTGAGAAAAGATCTAACATAACCCTTTTACATGAGGATATCCAGTTGTACCAGTATCCTTGTGGAAGAGACTATTCTTTTTTTTCCTATTCAACAGTCTTGGCATTGGCCATTGTAGAAAAACGGACAATGAAATCCCTGTCAAAAATCAAATGATCATACATGCATGGGATTATTTTTGGACTCTCAATCTTATTCCATTGATCTGCATGTCTATCCCTATATCAGTTCATCCCTGTTTTGACTATTTCAGCTTTGTAGTAAGTTTGGAAATTAGGAAATGTGAACTATCCAACTTTGGTCTTCTTTTCTGAGATTGTTTTGTCTATCTAGAGTCAAACCACTTCATTTTTTAAAAGTTATTATCAACAAAAAATAGCGTTGGACTATAGGTAAAGAGACATAACAAGATCCCATAGCTAGTACCTTAGTGTGAATTTTAATATAAAATATTTAGCAGTCTCAACTAGGAAAAAAAATTTTAATGTGTTTTCAGAGTTTGCAACAATTTTTAAGATGTGCCTGAATAGGAGAAATTGGAAAACAAGGCAGTTTAAGGATATTAATATCAATAATAATAACTATTCAAAATCAGTGATATTATATATTTTTCTGAAAGCACTTGCCCAAACACATTACTTGACTGTTGTTGGGGTTCAGTCACTAAACATGTCTGACTCTTTACAATCCCATGGACTGCAGTACACCAGGCTTCCCTCTCTTTCACTATCTCCCAGAGTTTTGCTCAAACTCATGTCCATTGAGTCAGTGATGCCATTCAACCATCTCATCCTCTGTCTCCCCCTTGTCCTCCTGCCTTCTGTCTTTCCTGGCATCGGGGTCTTCTCTAATGAGCCAGTTCTTCTCATCAGATGGCCAAAGAATTGGAGCTTCAGCATCAGTCCTTCCAATGAATACACAGGGTTGATCACCTTTAGGATTGACTGGTTTGTTTCCCTTGCTGTCCAAGGGACTCCAGTCTTCTTCAGCACCATAACTGGAAGTCATTAATTGTTTGGCACTCAGCCTTCTTTATGGTCCAACACTCACATCCATACACGACTACTGGAAAAACCATATATTTGACTATATGGAACTTTCTCAGCAAAGTAATGTCTCTGTTTTTTAATACAGTGTCTAGGTTTGTCATAGCTTTTCTTCCAGGGAGCAAGCGTCTTAATTTCATGACTGTAGTCAACATCTGCAGTGATTTTGGAGCCCAGGAAAATAAAAATTACCACTGTTTCCACTTTTTCCCCATCTATTAGCCATGAAGCAATGACGCAATGATCTTCTTTTTTTTGAATATTGAGTATTTAAGCCAGCTCTTTCACTCTCCTCTTTCACCTTCATCAAGAGGCTCTTTAGTTCCTCTTCGTTTTGGCCATTAGAGTGGTATCATCTGCATACCTGAGGTTGTTGATATTTCTTCCAGCAATCTTGATTCCAGCTTGATATTTGATATTTTCTCACAAAAGTTCTATGAAGCAGTCAGGACAAGCATGATTATCCTCAATATGTAAAAGAGGAAACTAAAGCCCTGAGAAGTTAAACAATGAGATCAAGTTTACACAGCAAACAAGTGTTAGAGTCAAAATACAATGCTATGTCTTCTGATTCCCAGACCAGTTATTTCAGCCTGACAGATCAACATCAGCCTTGGATAAATTGGGTCTTATTGATAATTTTATTTCAATTTGGGTGAAAAAAAATCTATGTTATTACTGAAAACTTTTCTAATTGTTTCTGCAAATCATTTACACATTCCAAGTTCTCAGAGAAAGATAAGTAAAATGAGATATAAGGATTTCAACTGTCTTGAGACTTGCCTGTGTATAGATATAACTTCTTTAGGTTGATTCTCTTTATACCTTAAGCTATGATTCTTTTCCACATACTGTTATGTCCCAATTTCTTATTCTTCTCCCCTGCACAAAGTTTTTCTCTGACATTTAAATTATTCTTAACTACCAAGTATATATTTTCTTAAGCAACTTAACTTAAGCAACACAGATTTGTTTGCATAATTTGTGATGAAAAACCCATGCAAGTCAAAGGGCTGGCCGAGAGAAATGGTAGGAACCACCTCTTAAGTATTCATCTACTAGCCTCATAAAAGTATCATAGGAATATTAGAAAGTATAAAAAGATACAATCTGAAGAAGCATTATGCTTACTGCCCTTTGGAGAACTCATTTAAAGCCAAAGAAAGAAAAACACTGGTGGATTTTTTAGGTCAATAGGATGTATCTAAAACTCCAAAGTCCAGAGCAAGAAGAACCACTCTGGCCATGTTCTTTCAAAGCAGTGAGTTAAGTGGTCTTGTTATCAATATGCAGCAGGAAAAAAAAAAATGTGCTCACTTCCATAAGAAAGTAAACTTAAGATTTTCCCTGAAAGTTTGAGCCACTGTGGTATAATCCGAACTGAAATTCAATTTCAATTATTCTCAAGTGCAGCTATGCTGTTTCTTTTATTCTGCTGTTTGTGAAATAGTAATCTCAGTAATTGAATATTAATTTTCACCAAGAAAGCATTCCAAACTCTTCTTCAAAGAGGGAGTTAAGCTTATTAATTCATTCCTTAACAAGAGGAGAAAGTGCTGTATAAGGAATAAGAACTCCTAGGGACCAAGAAGATTTAATCAAGGATTGAAGGGGAAGGAAAGTGAATAAACCAGAAGGCAGAAGAATGTGAGGTCACCTGACTTTTTAGAGAAAAAAAAAAAAAAAAAAAATTTCCAGAGCTCAGCCAAAGTGAAGTAACAATGCAAAGCCATCAGAAGTACAAATTTCTCCTGAGATAAAAGCTAAGGCATTGACTTTCCTTTATTATGCCACTTTAATTTCTGGGAAAATTCCAAAGCAAAGGTTTATATTTCATGATATTGTCAACTTTGCATAAGACTACCTGTGCTACTCATGACTTACACAGCCATAGGGACACAATTGATTTTTTTCTCCCTCATAAATCTGAAAATGTTCTCTGCCTTCCCAGTAGATCTCTAATATTTATTGGTGTCTATCCTAAAATAACAGTTCAAGGTTGGAGCTATGAAAACATTTGGGGCTCTAATTTACCATAGAGAATGTCTACTGAAGATCAGCAATAATACAAAGCACTCCAAGCTTGCCCAGAAGATACTAGAAACACCTCCACCCAGACACACATACTATCTTTCCTAACAGATGCTGCTACAGAAAAAGTTACAAAGTGACACATAACACAGGGCCTTTCAACCAGTCTAAAGAATTCCATGCCTATTAAAGCATCACTTAACTCATAAATAGTCCCTTCCTGTTATTTTACTTTCTTAAATATTACTAAACATTTTGAGTTTTTGTTTCTCNAATATGGATAACATATTAATTATGAAAAATAGCCATATTTTTAAAAATAAAATATCTAGGTAGAAAATGACATTATTTTAAATGTTTGCAAATATCCTTAGTGTCTGATTTAAAAAGCAGAGAGTTGGATTCTCATTCTTGCTTCTATGTTCAATATGTTAATTTATCATGTCGCCTCTAAAAAAACACAATATACTTGTAAGATAATGAGAATTTAAAAAGGCAAATAATGCCTTAGTATTATTATGAAAATCATGTTGACCTCATAGAGCCCCCGAAAGCGCCTTGAAGACCTCAGTCTCCCAGAGTTCCCCACATCACACTTTAAAAACTAAAGCTTGAGAATATCAGAGGATCATACGAGATTGGAGTCTATATATAAAGGAGGTAACTAGAAACAGACTCCTAACAAATAACTACAGCTGATCTTGTTAAGGTTTTCACATAATTTCTTCTAAATAAACGTCACATCAGTTACATTTCCCTCTTTTTGAGGTCATTTAGGCAGAGATACAGTATCAGCTCCATGTGGAACATCAAAAAGCTTGGTAGATAAGAAATAGTGGATTGTGTCTGAAAAAGTAGATTGGGGAATATAGTTCTTTTTTCATCAGAATAAGTACAAATATGAATTTTCCACATAATCCCACAATACCAGAGCCTACATGAACTCAGCATGACATGTTTCCTCCCAGACAGGTCAACAAGATCTCTTATGTCTAAAATGCTGCTTTCAATGGCATCTCTGTATTGTAACACTCTGATAACTGGGGCTGATCACTGTGTTTGTTCTTGTTGGATTCATGTAAGCCCTACAACGTGATAAGTAGAAAGTAATTCCTTAAATTAGAAAAAAAAAAAAGGCAAGGAATATTTTTGCTGCACAATTTGTGCATGTGCGGATTCATAACTGGTTTGGGAGATACACACTGAATTATTTTAGTGGTTACCCTAGAAAATAAAACATTCACACTAAACAATGCTTAAAGGTAATCCAGATCTTCTACTTGAATAGTAAAAAGATCTTTATCTTTTATAAATTCTGATCATCTCTCCTCAGCTTACAGGCAGCTTTTGTCTAGAATTTGTTTTATTTTCACACCTTACAAATTGATGCTATTACTGGTTTATAGGATCAATATTTTACTAGATTTACCAACATATCTACTCATTTTTTTTCTCATCATTTCTTTTTATACTTTGGACCTCCCTTCTAGGATATTCTTTTTAGAGTCAGGGTCTGCTGGTGGAAAATTCTCTCAGTTTTAACTTTTTTGAAAGGTATGTTTATTTCTGTCTCACTCATGGAAGATAGTTTTGCTGGGTTTACAAATCCAGTTTGACACTGTTCATAGCACTTGCGAGCTTTAGCTAGTTTTCTGTCTTTCACTGATGCTATGAGAGACCTGTTAGTCTAATGGTGCTTGTTCATTGGACAGCTTATCCTTTCTCTGTAGCTGCTCTTAAGATTTCATTCTTGTCCTTGGGGTTCTATGGGTGGGCTTCCAGATATCCTGGTGTGGTCTTCTTTATATTTATCCTGCTTGAGATTTGTTGATGCTCCTGAATCTAAGGGTTTAGCCTTTCTTCGACTCTGAAAAGTTCTCAGTCATTACATTCTCAAATATCAGTCTCCTTCATTTTCTCTAGTCTTCCCTTCTGCAATTTCAGTAAGAGGTACCATAGACCTACTCACTGTACTCTCTACATCTCTTAATCTGGCTTTTACACTTTCCAACTATCTGCCTTTTTATGCTGCAATCTTTCAGATCTTCCAGTTTTCTAGATTTTAACTATTTAATCCATGGAGTGACTTTTTAAAAACTAATTTTAATGGCTAAACTTCTATTTGATTAGTTTTAGAGCTGTTAAATCATTTTATACCATTTTAGTTATCTTTTATTTTAGTAAGTATAACATGAATACTTATTTACAACCTTACCTGATAATTATAATATTATGGTCCTATCTTTTGTTGTTTCCCTTGATCCTAGATGATGGTGATTTCCTTGTGCATTTGGTGATTTTACACACTGAGCTTGTGGCCATTTTAACTTTATCCATAAAATTATTTGGGATTTGTACTGAGAGTATTTATGAGGGTTTTCTATAAATCATCCAAGAATACTTTAAATATTTAGCTTGGGAATTTCAGGCAAAATGGTAGTATAAATGTATGCTGCCAATTTGTAGATGGTCACTTTGTAGTTACAAATACTTCTCAACTTGCATGAGCCCTGAGTCCCAGGCCTTGATTTTCAAGACTCCATAGACGGCAGGGCTCTTGGGAATCAAGAGAGCAGCAGGTTCCTGATTTCATTTAGTCCTTTGACCTGGAAAGGTGTTTTTATTTTCAAGCCAGTTCAACCATATATTTGGCATGGTTATTAAAGATACTAAGGGAAATATTTTAAGAGCTTTTGATGAGTATTGATTTTCAGAATATCTAGCCAGTTGTATCATCAGAAATGGATGCTCCTCCCTCCTACACTGTTGATGGGAAAGTAAATTATTACAGTCACTACAGAGAACAAATTGAGTTTCCGTAAAAAACTAAAAGCAGAGTTTCCATATTATCCTGTGATTCAACTCCTGGATACATACCTGGAGAAAATTATAATTCGAAAAGAATCATGCACACTGCATGTAAAAGAAAATGTTCACTGCAGCACTATTTACAATGGCCAAGACATAGAAGAAACCCAAATATCTCTTTAAAGAAAATGTGGCATACATATACAATAGGGTATTACTCAGCCATAGAAAATAATGAAATAATGCAATTTAGAGCAACATGGATGGACCTAGGGATTATCACAGTAAGTGAAGTGAGCCAGACAAAGACAAATATTGCATGATATGGTTTATATGTGAGTCTGAAAAAAGAATGATACAAATTAACTTATTTACAAAACAAACAGTCTCACAGACTTACAGTTACAAAAGTGGAAAAGTGGGGAAGGATAAATCAGGAATTTGGTATTAACAGAGACACACTATGTTATACAAAGTGGATAACCAGCAGGATCTACTCTATTGTAATGGCCTATAAGGGAAAAGAATCTGAAAAAGAATATATATAAATATATAACTGAATCACTGCTATACACCTGAAAGTAACACAACATTGTAAATCAACTGTATATCAATTAAAAAGAAATAGAGATTCCTTGGCTTAAAGTATATACTGTATGCTATCTCGCTTCAGTCAGGTCCAACTCTTTGCGACTGGACTGCAGCCCACCAGGCTCCTCTGAACATGGAATTCCGCAGGCAAGAATGCTGGAGTGGGTTCACGCTCTCCTCCAGGGGATCTTCCCAACCCAGGGATCAAACCTGAGTCTCTTATGTCTACTGCATTGGCAGGCAGGTTCTTTATCACTAGTGTCACCTGAGAAGCCAAAGTAAATACTATATATAGCATGTTTATATGGAAATTCTAGTATGAGGGCATATCTTTATTTTAAGTTACAAGATATCATTTGCTAAAGTCATACACTTTCTAAAACTTCTCACGTATTAATATTTTATATAATTTATTTTAAATTAAATGAAAACTTGCACAGTTATGTGACACTAAACCCAAATGCTGTTTTCCATTTTTGTTAGGAAATACTGAGAAGACAAAAATAAATTTATCTAAGTGGCAGCTATAAATACAGTCATGTAGCTATGAGTTAAAATCTAACCTAAAAGTTTTGCAGCTTTTAATCCAGTCACTTCAGCTTTTATCCATAATATTTCTATGATGTCTCTTGGATGAAAATACACTGATAGAGATTAATGATATAATTAACTTTATGTTCACATATAATCTACATGCAGAATAATCTAACATGACAAACTTTATAATAATGTACCTATTAATTTTCTTTTCATATTTATTCTTACACTGTTCAACTCTTCCAGGTGGTATTAAAAGTCATGAATAAAACATAATTTTTTAAATAAACAAAACTTTACAAAACCTGCAATTATTTACATTGGTCAATATCTCAACAGAATTTAACATCAAATAATTTAACTTCAAACAATTCTAAAGATATCTAGAGCTCACCTCTGGCTGCTAGTGACATAGATGTTAACAGTGAAATAGTTTCTCATTTTCTGTAAAATTTTCTAATGGAATCTGGCTATAGCCATCAGACAAAACAGACATTCAAGAGAGGCTTTGGTACTCAATCTTCAAACTTTACCTATTACATATACCATATAAAATTGCAAATCTCAGGACTCATATCAGAAAACGTAAACCGGTTTATTTTTCAAGTATATTCAAAAAATGTAAATTATAAGGACTTTGGCTTAATTTCATTTGCTCAAGTTCTCATAAATTAACACTCTAAAAAATATAAACTGCTACATCTGCAAATGATTACAGTTACAGGAATGTGCTATAAGTAATTATAAATTACCAGAATCCTTAATTTTCCGTCTATCTGAAAAACAACAACAAAACTAAACACACAAACAAACAAATCTGGCACTAGTTTTTGGGACAAAGGAACTTCACATTTTAAATAAGAGAAGAAACACTGGGTCGAACTTTCTTTTGTGGCTCTGCTTTAACATAGGCATAAGTGGAAACAGAATCTGGGGCCAATAAGTTAAGCATCCCCTATTTTTGAAATTCATGGGCTGTGAAAGTATTACATAAGAGCCTTTAAATCCCCTCCAGTAGTATTTAAAGCATCATCAATATGAAATAGCATGGGACAAGCAATCATAATATCTTACGGCTAAATGGGACTGGAGAGTCCTTCCATATGGGCAGGAGTGCTAAAAAGCAGTCATTTTCCCATAAGGGAGGCTTTCAGATTCTCCTTTGTTATGAAACTGATCTCCGTATAGATCTATCTAGTATTAGAAAACTTACTGAAATCAAATGATGTGACATATTTCAAATTACCTTGCAAACTATGATTAGACATTTAGCAAAAGAAATGTAAAAGGAAATAGATTTGGGGAGTGATAACATAACAGCATCTTTCTAAGGCACAAATAAAAATGAAATACCGTAGAATGCTTCTCATGGAATATCCAAGTTCATACAGCTTCCTCTCCCAAATACAAGTCATCTAGCTGGCAGCCTGTTCTTAACTAGATTTTTTTTTAATGGAAGTTTATTGGTAGGAGTATCTCTTGGTATCCTGCATATTTTTAAACCCAATGATAAAGCATAAGAATTCACAAAAGGGAAAATCACACTGTTAATAGATTATATACTAGAACATAGGAAAGACTGGTTACTCAAAACCTTACAAAAGAGATTTTTAAAAGAAGGATAACTCACTTTATTTTTTCAATTAAAAATACAATTTGTTAGTGAGGCTTTTTTTTTTTTAACCCTTAGTAAAATGATTGGCAAAGTGAATTTATAGAAAAGAACCAAACAAATTATATGGATTGTTTAAGCAACTCAGTGAAAGGCCATTCCCCATCACTACTGCTTAAGCTATGCAACAGGAATTCTAAAGGAATGGACTCTGGAGGCAGAGTGCCTAGTTTTGAGGCCCTGCTTAGCACTTATGAGATATGAACTGGACAGTCACTTAACCTCTGTGACTCAGTGGGAGAAACAGGGGTAATACTACCACCTAGGTGATAGTGTTATTCTGAGGGTTAAATGAACAAATTTTATAAAGTGCTTAGGGCCATACCAGGTACATAAGAAGTTCAAGTAAGTATTTTATCTTTTCCATTAGGGCACAGGGAAAAAGAAACCAGTTCAGATATTAATAAACATGAGTCTTGGTCTCAGAACTGCCTCATTCTTAGACAGGAAGTAATTCAGTTTCACCTATGATACTAATCACGTCACTCACCACCCTCCCAGGAGTGAAGATCTAGTGATTTTATATGTCCAGGTACCTTGAAAAGCAACAAGTGTAACCTTTGAGTTCTCTGGAGAAAGACACCAAATTGCAAGGTACTGTATCATATGAATTCTTATTCTTATATTTCAAAAAATATCAAACACCGGGGTCACATAGGTTTACTTTCGTATTTAAATGCCCCACTGAATGGTGCATTTGACACTGAAGAGCCTTAAAACTCACTGATATTAATGCTTCAGGTCAAAACTAAGGAGAATTTTTTACCCAGCGATTACTACGTCCCAACTAGTTTGTCACATATTTAGCTTATCACATGATCTGTAGTAAAGGATTTTGAAATCACTCTTGCTTTTATAATTTAGTTCTATCAATTATTATATTTGAATGAAGAGAGAGAAAAATGATTGGGACTAAGCAGGAAAGGAACATGAAAACAGTAACACCTAACAGTCCTGACCCTACTGCCCCCCCCCGCCCCGCCCCCCC
>SJYQ01000192.1:546330-598234 GCA_006410935.1 Redunca redunca | reverse complement strand
CCCCCCCCCCACGCCCGGGGCTGCTCAGCACTCACTCTAGCACACACCGTGGTGTCCTTCCAGAAGAGTCTGCATCCCTCCGAGGGACTCTGTCTTGGGGGGCAGGCCCAGAGTGCCATGAATAGGTACTCCAGGGGGCAGATCTCAGCTGATGACAAGTGCAGGCAGAGGACAAATATCCCTCCTCCCTTAGGTGGGCAATGCTGGGTTGGGTTCCACACCGTGTCCCAGAGGCCACCAGCAGGACTAAGCTCCAGTTTTCCCTAGCGGTAACCTGCGGGATAAGGTGCTTCTCACTTGCATCCTCACTTTCCCTGGCTTGCTACCCACTTCTCAGCAACTCCTGGGATCACTTCTCAACCTAGTTGTCTCAGCATTCTGAAGAAACTCAGAGGAGATACTGACATTTACAGAGACGTACCATGTGCAAGCGACCCACTCCAGTATTCTTGCCTGGAGAATTCCATGGACAGAAGAGCTGGGCGGGCTACAGTTCATGCGATCGCAGAAGCTGGGCGCGATGTAGCACTATCTTTCTTTCTACCACGTGCAAGCATGCTAAGGGCTTCACATATATTGGTTTCCCTTTGGTCCTCAGTGCTCAAGCCTCGAGTCCTTGGCTGCTGACTCTTCCTCAGCCTGACTGCTAAATGTTGGTTCACCAGAGGTCTCAGCCTGGGACACCTTCTCTTGTCTGCTTCATTTTATGCCCATGTAGTCTACCGATTCCAAGGGTTTTTGTAGTTTCTGTACCAACAACTCTAAAATGACTATTTCCAGCCCTGACTGTTCCCCCAAACTCCAGATTTGTATCTTTAAGTGATAATTAACATCCCCAAGTAAATATTAACAAGGCCAAAACAGAACGCTTGCTGCCCCTTGCAAAACCTGTATCTACTCCATTCTGTGCATCTCAAGTTAAGGTGTCACCATCCATCACTTCCTCAAGGGCTTGCTTTCGATTCTTCCCTGCCTTTCATTCCGCATATCGAATCCATTAGCAGATTTTCTTGATTTGACCTAGAAAACCCACTCTAGCACTCTGTCTGTCCCCATATCTAGAACCAAAACCTTGTCTAAGCACAATCTTCATCTGGACTATTGGAGTAGTTTCCTCCCAGGTATGAACCTGACAGATGAGAAGATATCAAGAAGAGGTGGCAAGAATACACGGAAGAACTGTACAAAAAAGACCTTCACTACCCAGTTAATTACAATGGTGTGATCACTCACCTAGAGCCATACATCTTGGAATGTGAAGTCAAGTGGGCCTTAGGAAGCATTACTACAAACAAAGCTAGCAGAGGTGATGGAATTCCAGTTGAGCTATTTCAAATCCTAAACGATGATGCTGTGAAAGTGCTGCACTCAACATGCCAGCAAATTTGGAAAACTCAGAAGTGGCAACAGGACTGGAAAAGGTCAGTTTTCATTCCAATCCCAAAGAAAGGAAATTTCAGAGAATGCTCAAACTACTGCACAACTGTACTCAACTCACATGCTAGTAAAATAATGCTCAAAATTCTCCAAGCCAGGCTTCAGCAATATGTGAACTGTGAACTTCCAGATGTTCAAGCTGGTCTTAGAAAAGGCAGAGGAACCAGAGATTAAATTGCCAACTTGGAAAAGCAAGAGAGTTCCAGAAAAACATTTATTTCTGCTTTATTGACTATGCCAAAGCCTTTGACTGTGTGGATCACAATAAACTGGAAAATTCTGAAAGGGATGGGAATACCAGACCACCTGACCTACCTTGTGAGAAACTCATATTCAGGTCAGGAAGCAATAGTTAGAATGAGACATGGAACAACAGACTGGTTCCAAATAGGGAAAGGAGTACATCAAGGCTGTATATTGTCACACTGCTTTTTAACTTCTATGCAGAGTACACCATGAGAAATGCTGGGCTGGATGAAGCATAAGCTAGAATCAAGATTGCCAGGAGAAATATCAATAACCACAGATATGCAGATGACACCACCCTTATGGCAGAAAGTGAAGAAGAACTAAAGAGCCTCTTGATGAAAGTGAAAGAGGAGAGTGAAAATGTTGGCCTAAAGCTCAACATTCAGAAAACTAAGATCATGGCATCTGGTCCCGTCACTTCATAGCACATAGATGGGGAAACAGTGGGAACAACAGTGAGAGGCTTTTTTGAGGGGCTCCAAAATCACTGCAGATGGTGACTGTAGCCAAGAAATTAAAAGACGCTTACTTCTTGTAAGGAAAGTTATGACCAACCTAGACAGCATATTCAAAAGCAGAGACATTACTTTGCCAACAAAGGTCCGTCTAGTCAAGGCTATGGTTTTCCCAGTAGTCATGTATGGATGTGAGAGTTGGGCTGTGAAGAAAGCTGAGCACCAAAGAATTGATGCTTTTGAACTGTGGTGTTAAAGACTCCTGAGAGTCCCTTGGACTGCAAGGAGATTCAACCAGTCCATCCTAAAGGAGATCAGTCCTGGGTGTTCATTGGAAGGACTTATGCTGAAGCTGAAACTCCAATACTTTGACCACCTGATATGAAGAGCTGACTTATTTGAAAAGACCCTGATTCTGGGAAAGATTGAGGGCAGGAGGAGAAGGGGACAACAGAGGGTGAGATGGTCGGATAGCATCACTGACTCAATGGACACGAGTTTGGGCAGGCTCCAGGAGTTGCTGTTGGACAGGGAGGTCTGGCATGCTGTGGTTCATGGGGTGGCAAAGAGCCAGACATTGACTGAGTGACTGAACTGAACTGAGATATACAAAATATCTCATAAATGAAATACAAGCCATCATCTTCCCTCCTCTTAAACTTCCAATGGCACCTAATCATACTTATAATAAAACTCAATTGTACTGGCTTACAAGGCTGTACAGTTTCTGACCCTTTCCTTCTCTAGTATCTGCATGACTTTCTCCTTATATCATTGCTCAAGTCTCATTGGCCCTTTCCCGTTTCTTGATTACAGCAAATTGATTCTTGTCCCAGAGCTTTTATCATGACTATTTCCTTTGTCTCAAGTGATCTTCTCTGAGATCTTTGTAGGGTTGCATGTCCAGTCGCTTCAGCTGTGTCCACCTCTTTGCAACCCTATGGACTGTAGCCCACAAGGCTCCTATGTCCATGGGATTCTCCAGGCAAGAATACTGGAGTGAGTTGACGTGCCCTCCCTCTAGGAAGATGATCTTTGCAACCCAGAGATAGAACCTGTGTCTCCTGCTTTGCAGGCAAAAGCCCCTTTGTAGGGTTGTTGTTGTTCAGGCACTTAGTTGTATCCGACGCTTTGCAACCCCATGGACTGCAGCACGCCAGGCCTCCATGTCTTTTACCATCTCCCAGAGCTTGCTCAAACTCATGTCCATCGAGTCGGTGATGCCATCCAACCATCTCATCTTCTGTCATCCCCTTCTCTTGCTGCCTTCAATCTCTACCAGCATCAGGGTCCATTCTAATGAATCAGCTCTTTGCATCAGGAGGCCAAAGTTTGTATGGTTACATCATTCTTATTCAAGTCTCGCCTCTAATATATCTTCTTCATTAAGAACTCTATAAACTACTTAATGCAATATATAGCCCTGCCATTATTTCCAAACAGGAATTACATTTTTTCATGCTCATTTCTTATATACTAGTTATTTTTCTCTTATTCAGCTCTGTACAGTTCAGTCACTCAGTCGTGTATGACTCTTTGTGACCTCATAGACTGCAGCATATCAGGCTTCCCTGTCTATCACCAACTCCAAGAGCTTACTCAAATGCATTCATCAAGAAAGTAATGCCATCCAACCATATCCTCTGTCACCCTCTTCTTCTGCCTGCAATCCTTCCCAGCATCGGGGGTCTTTTCCAATGAATCAGTTCTTCGCATCAGGTGGCCAAAAGATTGGAGTTTCAGCTTCAGCTTCAGTCCTTCCAATGAATATTCAGGACTGATTTCCTTTAGGATATACTGGTCAGATCTCCTTGCAGTCCAAGGAACTCTCAAGAGTCTTCTCCAACACCACCATTCAAAAACATCAATTCTTCAGTGCTCAGCTTTCTTTATAGTCCAACTCTCACATCCATACATGACTACTGGAAAAACCATAGCTTTGGCTAGATGGACCTTTGTTGGCAAAATAATGTCTTTGCCTTTTAATATGCTGTCTAGGTCGGTCATAGTTTTTCATCCAAGGAGCAAGTTTCTTTTAGTTTCATGGCTGCAATCATCATCTGCAGTGATTCTGGAGCCCAAGAAAATAAAGTCTCTCACTGTTTCCATTGTTTCCCCCATCTATTTGCTATGAAGTGATGGGACCAGATGCTATGATGTTAGTTTTCTGAATGCTGAGTTTTAAGTCAACTTTTTCACTCTCCTCTTTCACTTTCATCAAGAAAGCCTCTTCTTCTGATTAGAAGCCAATAAGGGGAATTTTGTCTTATAGGATGTCCGGAGCATCTAGAATATAAACTTGACACATGCTAGGCCCTTAATAAATTTTGTAGAATAAAACAAATGAGAGGAACTGCTGTCAGTCCCATTTTCAAGGTGATGAAACTGCCTGCAGGTAGTTATGCAAACTGTTCCAGCCAATAGAGCATGAGATTGATGCCATTATCCAATCAGCCTGACACCAGAGCCCGCACATTTAACCGTTTGACCCAATTTTCTCTATATCTGAGTGGTAAGGGAAGAGGAAGTTGAAACAAACAAAAAGACTTAATCCAAGAACAGGGTGCATCCATTTTTACACTGTACCTACTTGAAGGAGTCAGCAAGTTTCAGCAATTCTGAGATCTATAGAAGATTCATAATTCTTAAGAAATAAATCCTAATTTTTGTGCAATGTGGGTACACCAAGAAGAAAGGAAAGCAATGCTATATTAGTTCTCACCCTCTACACGAGCCTATTACGGTAGATCCAACAGTTTAAACAACAGGTTACAATTTTCAGACCATTTCTCATTGGAAAATTAAAAGACTTCAGAATAAACAAATGGGATCTAATCAAAATTAAAAGCTTCTGCACAACAAAGGAAAATATAAGCAAAGTGAAAAGACAGCCTTCTGAATGGGAGAAAAGAATAGCAAATGAAGCAACTGACAAACAACTAATCTCAAAAATATACAAGCAACTTATGCAGCTCAATTCCAGAAAAATAAATGACCCAATCAAAAAATGGGCCAAAGACCTAAATAGACATTTCTCCAAAGAAGACATACGGATGGCTAACAAACACATGAAAAGATGCTCAACATCACTCATTATCAGAGAAATGCAAATCAAAACCACAATGAGGTACCACTTCACACCAGTCAGAATGGCTGCGATCCAGAAGTCTGCAAGCAATAAATGCTGGAGAGGGTGTGGAGAAAAGGGAACCCTTTTACATTGTTGGTGGGAATGCAAACTAGTACAGCCACTATGGAGAACAGTGTGGAGATTCCTTAAAAAATTGCAAATAGAATTGCCTTATGACCCAGCAATCCCACTGCTGGGCATACACACCGAGGAAACCAGAATAGAAAGAGACACATGTACCCCAATGTTCATCGCAGCACTGTTTATAATAGCCAGAACATGGAAACAACCTAGATGTCCATCAGCAGATGAATGGATAAGAAAGCTGTGGTACATATACACAATGGAGTATTACTCAGCCATTAAAAAGAATACATTTGAATCAGTTCTAAGGAGATGGATGGAACTGGAGCCGATTATACAGAGTGAAGTAAGCCAGAAAGAAAAACACCAATACAGTATACTAACGCATATATATGGAATTTAGAAAGATGGGGATGATGACCCTGTATGCGAGACAACAAAAGAGACTCAGATCTATAGAGTGAACTTTTGGACTCTGGGGGAGAGAGAGAGGGAGAGGGTGGGATGAGATGGGAGAATGGCATTGAAACATGTATACTATCATGTAAGAAACAAATCGCCAGTCAATGTCCGATGCAGGATGCAGGATGCTTGGGACTGGTGCAAGGAGAGGACCCAGAGAGATGGTATGGGGTGGGAGATGGGAGGGGACTCGTGTTTGGGAACGCATGTACACTCGTGGTGAATTAATGTCAATGTTTGGCAAAACCAATACAGTAATGTAAAGTAAACTAAAGTTAAAATAAAAATTAAAAAAAAAGACTTCAGAATAAAATACAACCTAGTTTATTTTGTCTGCAAACTACTAGAAAAACAAACATATTCAGCAATGTTTCCTTTATGGGACTGAAACTGTATTTAACACATATGTATGTAATTTGGAATCAGAATCATGATGGCCTACAAACCAAGGCATATGAATAGATATATATTTGTGTGTGTGCAAAGCAGAATGGCATCAAAATAGAAATACTCATAAAAATACACTACCCAACATATATGAGGAAAGTCCAAAAAAATTACTAAGGGGACAACAGGCACTTAAAACAAAATCTTCTAAAATTATTTTCATGTGTTTTACAAGGAGATCCTGGCATACTGAATGACAAATTCCATCCAAGCTTTCTAATAAATAATATATTTAGGTACCTCAAAGAAAAAAATTAAGGAAGAAATACATAAATAACAAATCTTTACCAAGAGGAGCCAAACATGTGTTATAATCCAAGTATAGCTATTAATAATAATAGAGAGAAGAAGAAGCAATATTTACCCTAATGCCAAAATCCACAAGAGTGACTGGAAGGGGCACAAAGACACGTTATTTAGTCAATGTTTTACATCACTGTCCTCTTTCCTAATTTCTTTGTTTACAATAAATAGAGTTGAAAAACACCATAATCAAAAAGGATCTGTAAGGACAAACAATATGTCTAAACCATATTCCTGATGAAGACACTGAGGTCTAACTAGCAAGTGTCAGGGCAGACATTTGAATCCAGGACCTCTGATTCCAGGTTCAACACTGGTTCCTCCTTACCACACAGTCATCACACTGAGAAGTCAAGTACTTGTTTTGTGTGTGCTTTTACTTTATCATACTTTGCTTTGGATGTCAGCAATGGGATTGCCATAAAGCTTGAGTTTAAGTCACACAAAAAAGTGCAAAACCCCTGAGAATTACAAGGGAGGCACATGGGTTACAGTTCTAACTTAGAATGTAGGTTGTACCAGGAGGCAACCTCACCAGACATCTCTGGGAGCCACTGTCAGAGACCAAAGTCAGGTTAATATAAGCAGGTAAGTCATTTCTTATGATCTCAGGTTCTTATTAATGTAATTTGATCTGATATGAAAATTATTCATCTTTTCTCTGCAAAAGATGAAGTCAGATATTATCACTCAAAGAGATGGGTATACAGAAAATGTTACTCAGAGGGAGAGAAAAAGGCCTGACATCAGCCAACCACCTTGACTCAGAGCATCTTGAATTCTAAGTCTGACTGACAAGAACACCAGGAAGAATGACAAAGGAGGTGAGGAGGCATGATGTTTCCTATGTGTAATTTCTGCCTGGCCCTTTCTCACACCTGTCAAAAAATTATATATCATTTATACACTGAAGCTATTTCTATCACCTTTGCTCTAAGGAAACATCAGAGCTTAGACAAAAATTATATTCATAGAACACACAATTTTATTTCCAGTTAACTTGCAGCTTGTTAAATGATTTTGGTACTTGTTAAAAGAATTTTATTGGTTTTGTTTGTTTCACTAGATTTGGGAACCAATCTGGCTTCTTAAGTGTCAACTAGGTTCTACTTGAGCTTTTAAGAAAATTTAGGATTGATTAGAAGATACAGGACTTGGCTATGCTGGATAGGTCTTAAATAAAGAGCAAATAAAAACAGAAGGGATAGTTAGGGAGTGTGGAATGGACATGTACCCACTACTGTATTTAAAATGGAGAATCAACAAGGACCTACTGTATAGCACATGGAACTCTGTTCAATGTTAAGTGGCAGCCTGGATGGGAGAGGAGTTTGGGGGAGAATGGATATACAACATTCTTAATTGGGTATATTCCAACATAAAATACAAAGTTTAAGAAAAGTGAAAAAATTGTTTAAAAATTTATGTCCAACAAACCTGCACTGAATACCTGCTATGTGAATAGCACAGGAAGCCCCAGAGAGAAAACTCTACCTGCAAGAGTTTTACAATCCGCTTAGGATGATTAAACTCAATTTTGCAAAAGAGATAAAGGTCTTAAGTGCATTATTATAGGCAATGCATTAAGCATGGAGCAGGGAGTGGTTAGTTTTAACTACAGGTGAAAGCAAGAAAGACTTAACTGGGAAATATAACTTTCATACTGAGACTAAAGGAAGAAGGAGGGTTTGAACATGTGAGTGTGAATAAAGTACAGAGAGAAAGTCAAATGTGTTGAGTGACTTTGTGCCACATGCTTTGCTAGAAACATAATCTTGATGATCTGAATTAACTCCTCAATAAAACCACTGTGGCAGTATAACTTTTCATTTCCATTACCAATTCTCTACCTTCATCCTTTTATCCCATGGACAGAGTCTGACCAGCTAGAGACCATGAGTGGCAGAGTCAGAAACAACTGACATGCATACATGCACAACACACACACACACACACACACACCCTTTATCTGTACCTTTTGCCCAATGACACTGTAATTCCTCTTCTAAGGGATGAATTACATTCCCCCACTCACAAAGGTCTAGTCAAAGTGGTGGTTTTTCCAGCAGTCATGTATATGTGAGAGTTGGATCATAAAGAAGGCTAAGCACTGAAGAACTGATGCTTTTGAATTGTGGTACTGGAGAAGAGTCTTGAGCCCCTTGGACAGCAAGAAAATCAAATCAGTCAATCCTAAAGGAAATCAACATTGAATATTCATTGGAAGGACTGGTGCTGAAGCTGAAGCTCCAATAGTTTGGACAGTTAATACAAAAAGTCGACTCATTGGAAGACCCTGATGCTGGCAAAGATTGAGGGCAACAGGAGAAGGGGGCAACAGAGGACGAGATGGTTGGATGGCATCACTGACTCCATGGACATGAGTTTGAGCAAGCTCCAGGAGACAGTGGAGGACAGGGAAGCCTGATATGCTGCAGTTCATGGGGTCACAAAGAGTCGGACATGACTTAGCAATTCAACAACAACAACCCAACAATGAGACGTCCTTAGGCCAAAACGAACAAAGCAAGAACTTGAATTGTACTTAACAAAGTTGGATAATTGGACTTTCTATCATTCCCATGAGCAAAAAGGAAAAAAAAAAAAAAAAAAAAAACCTCCTGCATCCCGCTGAGCTCCCAATGAATGAGATGCCTATCGAGAAATCCTAAACTGGGCCTAGAACCTGGTCTGAGTCAAGTCAACCCACAGATAAATAAGAAATAAACATTTCTTTTATGCCACTGAGTTTCTGTGTTGTTACAAGGAATTATTGTGCCAGCAGCTGATTAATACATCTGTGCAAGTTAGGACCTAAGCCCTGGAGGGAATGGTGGTTTTCCCACAGTTCCTAGCTAAAAAGAGGAAGACTCCAGTTTAGAATTCCTATGCATCATGGACTGAAGGTTATATTCTAACATACTAACCTTTAAAAGGAGAAGAGAACCAGGGAAAAGGATATTAGAAGGTTAAGCAACTGAATGAATGTAGTCACCGGAGGAAGAAGGAAAAGTCTTACCTTGGTTGAAATTGTCTGAGGTGGCCTAATAATTCATGAAGTTAGTAAGGTAACTTTGATCTAAATTTAGGAGAATTTTGAATGGCAGGCTTATGAATTTCAACCTCATTTTAAGGGCATGAAAAGCCATCAGAACAGTTTGAATATGGAAGCAACCTATTTAGTGCAAACAGTAGTGAAGTCGCTCAGTCGTGTCTGACTCTTTGCAACCCCTTGGACTGTAGCCCACCAGGCTCCTCCATCCATGGGATTCTCCAGGCAAGAATAGTGGAGTGGGGTTGCCATTTTCTTCTCTAGGGGATCTTCCCGACCCAGGAATTGAACCNACCAGGCTCCTCCATCCATGGGATTCTCCAGGCAAGAATAGTGGAGTGGGGTTGCCATTTTCTTCTCTAGGGGATCTTCCCGACCCAGGAGTTGAACCCAGGTCTCCTGCATTGCAGGCAGACACTTTAACCTCTGAGCCACAATGCCAGGAAATGGCAACCCATTCCAGTGTTCTTGCCTGGAGAATACCAGGGACAGGGGAACCTGGTGGGCTGCCATCTGTGGGGTTGCGGGGTCGCACAGAGTCGGACATGACTAAAGCAGCTTAGCAGTAGCAGCAGCATTTAGTACAAACATTTAATGTGATCGCTCACAGGAGTTTAGGATAATCTGCCGCTGCTGCTGCGTCGCTTCAATCGTGTCCAACTCTGTGCGACCCCAGAGACAGCAGCCCACCAGGCTCCCCCGTCCCTGGGATCCTCCAGGCAAGAACACTGGAGTGGGTTGCCATTGCCTTCTCCAGTGCATGAAAGTGAAAAGTGAAAGTGAAGTCACTCAGTCATGTCCGACTCCTAGCGACCCCATGGACTGCAGCCCACCAGGCTCCTTCCTCCATGGGATTTGCCAGGCAAGAGTACTGGAGTGGGGTGCCATTGCTTTCTCCTTGGGGTAATCTAGACAGTAAAATAAGAGACAATAGACAATTATTTCTCCTATTTAAGTCCAGATTAGTTGTACTAGTCCCAGTAGACACTCCTTGTAGAACTGAAAGATTTACTTTCATTTTAAGCTCATCTTCTAGATTGGTCTAAATGTAAATTGATGCTATGAGTCTTAACTTCCAATTTACTTCAACACATCTTTCATCTAATATTTATCAATTCACTATGTGTGTATGCAGATGCAGCCAGCAATTTGTAGATGTGGTTAAAAGAAGCTGCTTGGCAGCTGGGAGATGAGTCAGGTTAAAAAGAAAAAAAAATCCATAAATCTACTGCCTTTAGGGTAAAATGCTAACTAAAAAAAGGAAATGACTATGATATGAAAACTGTATCAACCAAAACAACAAATTACTCATGATGAAGTGTTCAATTCCCTGACTGAAGACCTTTTCCAAGCCAACTCTGCCAAGGTCTTAGGAAGATGAAATATATACTTTTTTAATTTACTCATTTCTTTAAACTTAAAAGCACTTGTTTACTCAAAGCATAACTACGTATGACATATTAATTGGACTAATTAAAAGTACTGCAATTTAGTGTAAAGATCAATTAGGTATATATTATAGCATATCAACTTTGAATTTTTACCATGGCCAAAGATTGGCAAATATCAGATTATTATTCCCATTGTATATGCATCATTATATTTGACCAAAAATATCAACAAAGGGGAGTTTTTTAGGACAAGATCCTACACTTTGTACTGTATGTAATTATCTTTCAAGAAAGTTTTCTGAATCCCACTACTGTGCATATACTCTGTAGAAGCTATAGTTGAGGAAAGACACATGTACCCTAATGTTCACTACAACACTATTGACAAGAGCTAACACATGGAAGCAACCTAGATATCCATCGACAGATGACTGGATAAAGCAGCTCTGGTACATACATACAATGCACCATTACTCGGCCATAAAAAAAAAGAACACATTTGAGTCAGTTCTAATGAGGTAGATGAACCTAGAGCTTATTATAGAGAGATAGGAAGAGAAAGTCAGAAAGATAAAAAAAACATCATAAATTAACTCTTATGTATGGAATCTAGAAAGATGGTACTGATGAACCTATCTGAAGGGAAGCAATGGAGACACGGATGTAGAGAACAGACTGGGGAAGGAGAAGGTGGGACCAACAGAAAGAGGAGCACTGAAATATGTATATTACCATATGCACAATGATCGCCGGTGGAAACTTGCTGCATGATGCAGGGAGCTCACACCCAGGGCTCTGTGGCCACCTAGAGGGTCAGGTGGGCCGGGAGGTGGGAGGGAGGTTTGGGGGCTGCGGGGGGCATATGTATGCCTATGGCTGATTCCTGTTGATGCATGGCAGAAATCAACACAATATTGTAGAGCAATTATCCTCCGATTAAAAATAAGCATTGTTTTAAGCTTTCTGGAAATCATACCATACAAGGAATCTTTCTGCAGGAACATAAGAGGTCAAATTTCAGACAAGAGAAGGACACAGCTGCTGAACTATTCTTCTAGTACTATCCTTTCCCACTCACCAAGTTTATTTCTCTTTGTCTTTTTCTCTCCATCCTGAAGGTACAAGGCTCTAGTGGGGCTTCCTACGGGTTGTGTGTATGTCTGGGGTATAGTTACTATCCTTAAAGAACTGTATGGCACAGGCCTCAAATTAGTACTACTTTCAGCTGATGATATTAAAAGACTCTTACTCATTGGAAGAAAAGCCATGACAAATCTAGATAGCGTATTAAAAAGCAGAGACATTACTTTGCTGACAAAGGTCTGTATAGTCAAAGCTATGGTTTTTCCAGGAGTCATGTATGGATTTGAGAGCTGGACAATAAAAGAGGCTAAGCACTGAAGAATTGAAGCTTTCAAACTGTGGTACTGGAAAAGACTCTTAAGAGACACTTGGACAGCAAGGAGATCCAACCAGTCCATCCCCAAAACGAAATGAACCCTGAATATTCATTAGAAGGGCTGATGCAGAAGCTGAAACTCCAATACTTCGGCCACCTGATGTGAAGAACTGACTCATTGGAAAAGACCCTGATGCTGGGAAAGGTGGAAGGCAGGAGGAGAATGGGACAACAGAGCATGAGATGGTTGGATGGCATCACTGATGCAATGTACATGAGTCTAAGCAAATCCTGGGAGAGAGTGAAGGACAGGGAAGCCTGGTGCACTGCAGTCCATGGGGTCCCAAAGAGTCGGACATGACTGAGTGACTAAATACAACATTTTCAACTAGCTATACAATTCAGATCTTCCCTTTCTTTTTCTTAGGTCCACAACATTTTCAGGATTTGGTAAGTATCACAGCAGTCTTCTGTTTTTTAAGAAATACATATCTTAGGATAATTCAATTAAATGTGTCACTTATGAATTATCAATGTTCTGTAGTGAGTACAATATTCTGAAAAATTATAAGAGTCTTAGTAAGTCAGCCCCCAACCCATGATTGCAAAATTTCCATTCCTATTATCTTTGCCTCAGTCTTGAGAGAAATATAAGAAGACAGATTATATGACCAAGTTCATTAAGTGGGAATTCAGGAATTCTTAAACTTAAGACTATGGGAAGATCTTAGAGACAAAAGAGAATTGTGAAACAAGATTTTCAAGGGGGCAGAAGATAGAGGGCTTTTCAAATATGCAATAAATACTTTGATTCTAAAATAAAATGACTTTTTAATGTATAAAATGTGTAAGAATTCTAGACCAGAGGCTATCATTTCCTCATCATGTATATATTTTTAAATTACAGGACAGAATCAATAAATCTATATGAAAGAACCCCACATTAGAGCTGAATTTTCTTTTTCTGTGATGAGAACATGTCCTTGCCAGAGGATTGTATTACTTACCCCACCATTTTGTGGAAAAGTTTCCAAGCAATAAAATTTTGTTTCTATATAGTAACCATTTGTCTGAAACTCAAGTGTCAAGGAAGACTATTTTAGGCTGATCTGATTCTCAGATAACTTAAACTCTTAAACAAGGTTTCCCCTCTAAGAAACCATAATTTGTGTTGGACAAGAAACCAGACTCTGAATGGTAAGATCAGAAGCTACCTATTCGGCTCCTTCCGTCAGCCCAAAGGCATAGCCAGGTGGGTTTCTGGGGACAAACTGCATTGTGAGCGCGGAGTTTCCACAGCACTGGATGAGGGGAAGGCTGAAAGGCAGCTGCTCTCTACCCAGCTCCTGTCTGCCTCACAGCCTTACCACCACCATCCGAACCACCTGAACCACTGCTTCCTCCAATACTGCATCCTCACGTCATGTCACCATACCAACATATCTACACATGCACACGTTCACACACGTCTTATACGTGCATACATGTGTGTATTGTTTTGAAAGGCATCATCTTGGACTGTGTGTTTGAGGAGAATGAGTACTCCTTCTTCCTTGGAACACCACTCCCCCTTCGCCTCTGGCTACAGCTAACTTCTGCTAAGTCCACAGTGTTTTCCAGAGGATCAAAGGTCATAAGACAACTCTGCAACTCTACTGCCTGGCTTTTCAAGAAACCAGGCAAATAACTGAAAATCACCTCTCAATATCCCAGTAACAAAGGGTCAGTTCTGCTGCCTCTCTTCAATCCTTTCTCACCTTCCCAAAGCCCCACTTCTTTATCCCCTTGTTGGTCATCTTAAATCTGGATGGAAATGAAAATTTAATCTTCTCTCTGCAAAAGATGAGTTACTCCTCAGTTAATGAATAGCTACCCCTTAAGGGCGTTTGGAAATGTTAACCAGAAAACCACATGAAAGGTATTTAATATAGCAATTTGCTAATAAATGACTGCTTTTGTGGCTTCCCTGGAATCTCAGAGGTTAAAGCGTCTGCCTCCAATGCGGGAGACCTGGGTTCAATCCCTGGGTTGGGAAGATTCCCTGGAGAAGGAAATGGCAACCCTCTCCAGTATTCTTACCTGGAGAATCTCATGGACGGAGAAGCCTGGTAGGCTGCAGTCCACGGGGTCACAAAGAGTTGGACACGACTGAGCAACTTCACTTTAAAATCTAACACTTCAGTTTTTTAAAGGGATATTTAGAAACTCTTAATATTTCTTCTTATTACCCACATGCAGTTTCACAACCGCACACACAGCCCTTAGGACAAAAAGACAGACTGACAGTCAGACATAGATCCTGGATCCATGGATAACGTGCTAATGATGGTACCAGTAAACAAACATGTCAAATGTGCAAACAATTATAAAGTTCCAAACATAGAATATATATAGTATAATCTTTCCATCTTTCAAGTTTTATAGTAGTTTTATTAAATTAACTATTCTTATTCAGTATAGTAAAAAGCTTCATATGCAGTTTAGCTTACATAAAATGAGAGTTTTTAGAGTCAGTGCTTATTTAGCTCCATACTCAGATATTTGGGGGTGGGGGGGCGGGTAGGGGGGTGGTGCTTTAAATTTTAAAAACAAATTAAGAGTTTTTGTTTCTTAAGGTTGTCAGTTAATACTCAAGATTAAAAATGGTTTAAGGATACACTGCCTTTTTGTTCAGAAAACAGAAATGAAAAGGTCTTAATTGCATCTCTAAAAACAAAGCTAGTTAATATGCCAGGTTCTTTTCTCCCACCAAAAATCATGGAGCATTTGCATACAGCAGAAGTGGGAAGCTAGTGTCTTTCATCAACATATTATGATGTCTCCTGACAGCCTCACACACTGCCTCATCAACATCATACTGTTTCAATTATACATTTTTTTAACCCACTTCACAAGTTAAGCCATTTTCACTTCTATTTCACCTCCAGCTGCAGTATTAAATTTAACTACATTTTTCCAAGTATAGGTGGCTTTTCTGCAAGTCAGAAACCCAAAGAATCACTAACATGGTATTGTTCTAGTCCACAAAAGAAAGAGGAAAAGGCGCGAGGGAGGGGAAAGAACCAGGGTGGATTTTAAAGAAACAAATAATCCCTCCCCACAAAAGCTGGACCCTCTGAACCAATAGCAGAAAGAATTGAGAATTGGCTGGAGCACAGTATGGGGTCCATCTCCCAGTGAAATGGAAATGGTTTTTTTTAAGAAACATTGAAGTCAGCTCACTCCCCTGTGATCATCCTACCGGTTCTGCTCCACCTCGCAAGGGTAATGAAGCAAGGTCTTTCATTCTGCCAGAGAACTATTGAAAAAACAAAATAAAGACTGGGTTTGAAAAGATGAGCTTTAATTTAGTGAACACCACCGAGAAATGTCCCCAAACAATGGCTACCTCATGTAAAAAAACTCTTCTATTTAGATCATGACATTTTGATACAGTAAAGAAAAATAATTCCAAAAGAGCTTGACTCTTATTATGTGGCTGTATTCCTTTGGAAAAACTCTAGGCAGACTGAAGGAAAATCCCTCCTACTACCACAGAGTCCATCTTTCAGAAATAATTATAATTGCATGAATATGTAATGTTCAGAGAGCTATGAGAGTGAGTTTTCCTAGCAACAGAGCAGGTTGGAAATCAGAATGTAACAGATTTCTTGGTGTTTGGATGATTTATGAAAGTTTCACATTACCTTCCTCTCAAATTGACATTTCATCCTGATTGGTTAATTACCATTTTTCTGTTTCAGTGGCAAAAAAGATCTTGAATAATGCAGTTGCAGCTGGATTGTCTTTACATGAATCCCAAGCTGTCTAATTTCTGTGTTTTCTCACCCTCTATTTATGTTTAACTTAGAAGTTACAACAAAAATAGTTCCCTTTGGCTCACAAACCCTAAGCCTTACTTTAAAATCTGAAAAAACTAGCAATCCTAGTCTGTTTCGGTTCACCCAGGACTCACAAAAGTGGACCACGTCTGAGCAGATGGAACAATCTGAAGGAGAGCAGACTTTTTCTCCAGAGGTTTTCTCCAACTCAGTGGCAGCTTTACATTCCCAACAGGACATTTGCCAATGTCTAGGCTGAAAGGGTTTGAGGCAGACTAAAAAGTACCATTTTAGCTAGAGCACTAAAATGATCAGTCTGTGATTTGGGAATACAATTCTATCACTGACTATTGATGCCAAAAGTATTTTAGAATAAGTAACATTTCCAATAAATGAAGCCATCAAATACAGAAAATTTCAGTTCATCTTAGATCTTAACCACAGGTTCTCCTGTCCCCAGCCCCTGGCACTCTGTATTTATTGACTCTACTGTGGGCTACATATATACTAGATTCTGCACCTATAATGGAGAGCAAAATCAGACTGTGGCCCCTGTCGGAAAAGCAACAATAAATTATCAGACAAATGGAGAAATCACAAATGTAATAAAAACTACAGTGGAGAGAGAGAGATGCATGGGGCTATGAGATGCTTTGATCAAGTATTTGGCCTGGTCAAGGAGGTCTTAGAAGAAATTTGTGTTAACTTGAGGATAAGCAGCAGTTGACAAGACGATGGGGAGAAAGAAGAGCATTCCAGGAAGAGGAGACAGCATGTGCCGAGGACCTACACAGCCAGGGAGCATGATGAAGACAAAGGATATGGCGCTATTTTTTTTTTTTTTTTAAACCAACATGCTTCAAGAAAAAAGAATGACCAAGGTGGAAGATAAGACAAGAAAGAAGGTGGAGGCCACATCCTGCAGGCCATGTTTTAGGGTCAGGAGACAGGGATGAAAATAAGAATATCTTTACAGGCCATGTTGAGATTTTCTGCAGGAACAATTTATGTATTGTAAAGATCACTCTGGCTACACTGGGGGGAAATGACCAGATGGGTGGATGAGCTGGCGGCTCTTTCAGGCAGCAACCTGAAAATTAGAGGTGAGACGCGTACTTGGGGAGTTGCTTCTTGGTCTCTCCACCCCGTCCCCCACACCTCCCAGCATACTACAGTCAAGCATGTTGCCGCACTCGTGACTTGTAGACATTCATACTCTGCCGCATTCTGGTACCTAAACAATCATCTAAAAGCACAGATCTGATTCGGACTCTGTAATTTTCCTGCTGATGTCTATGGGAACTCATAGCCACAGGCTTGGTCCACACTGGCAACTGAAAGCCTAATAACATGATCTCAGCCAACTTTCCAGGTCACATCTCTACTCCCTATCTGACCAAAGCCCCACTCTATCCAAAGTAGTTTACTTACCTCCCTGTTTCTGTTTGAGTCCTTCAACCCACTTGAATGCCCTCTGCCTCGTGCAGTCCTGCTTTTCTCTATGCTTGTGTTCAGGTCACAGCCTCCCAGCTGTGACCTCACTTTGTAAACTCTGCCCTTCCTTCCCCATCTAGTTTAAATATTGTCCTTGTTCTCTATTAAAAAATCCTAGACCACTGCCGTCTAATACAGAGCTCTCAACTTTTCCCACATGCAATTCTTGTTATCTGGTAATTAATCATGTCTTATTTTGCTATATAAAATCATTATTTAATAATAGAATTTTGTTAGTGTTTCATATGTGTATATTCTCACTCTTCATCTAGCTAATAAGGCATTGGTGGTAAGGACCATGTCATGTATTTCTCTGGGCTTTTCTCAGCACCTGCACAATGCTTTCAACATTTGTAGGTCTTCAGTGAATAAACACTGCTTAAAATTTGCTCTCGGATATGTTTTTCTTTTACCCACGTCAGGAGGGAAGGGTTTGGGAGTTCTCCACATAATCTGTTCAATCAGATCTGCAAAATTCATACAACAGATGTGGCAAACTTTCCAAAGTAGCATCAACCCTGAATCTCCCAAAACTGGTTTCACCAATGAAGAAAAAGAGGTTTTGGAGTGACAAATAATCTAAATTAAAATCCTGGCTCAATTACTTCTGTTCTAGGAGATTCTAAGCCCACTTCCCATTCTCTAAGATTCTATATCTTTAATTGAAAGGTAGAAATAGTCACAACCACCCAGCTATGTATAAAGAAAGACATGATAGAAGTCTAAGTCAGCACTTGGAAACATGTCTGGTCTAGTCTCATTTTGTGACTGCGTCAACTTCTCGAGTCTATCATCTCTTTATTCTTTTTTCTGTTTTCTTCTTTCTCTCTCTTTATTTGATGAACACATAACAATAAGACTTTGGAAATCCACAATTGGAAAAATAAAACCACTATTGACAGCCTTTTCAATATACTGGTTACATTATTGAATGTAAACAGGAAGGGTAAGAATGTCTCCCAAATTCCCTTTTCTATTGTCCAATAAGCAAACATTTCTATACTGAGCCATTAATCCCCCTATTGTATTCTCTTCCCTCCATTCTAACTGAGTAAGATTAGAAATCAAGAGGGAAAAAAAAGCAGTTGAGAGATTAGGAGATACTGACAATTCAAACTCACAAAAAAGTCTCTGAATGGCCAAGAAACAAGAAAGGCTGGCCTTTCTCATTAAAATCTTTCTGAATCAGTGCAAAGTCTGAAGCCACCATGCAAAGTTTATCTGTAACCTCTGTACACTTGAGATGTGGTAAAATAATTAAAACAAGATTGGTTTCATTTGATTTTAGCTTCCCTAAATGTCTCAAGAATGACTGGTCGCTTAAGAAATGGTGGTATGCAGGGCAGTCAGTGCATGTCAGGTGATGTGAGAAACAAAGAACGCCAGCCAGTTGCAATTATCAGTATCTATCTATCACTTTCTAGATGTGAACATTAGTGTCACATGAGATAAAGCAAACAAACAGTGCTATGTGGCTGATTACCAAGACCCTAGAATACAGCCCACTTTTGCTGCTGTGCTTCTCAGTTTATTTTTAATAATACATACTAATTTTATGTATCGCTGGCATGCAGCCATATACTTTCCCTTATTGAAATAATTCTCCTAAATGGAAGTGTAGGAATGAAATAAATGTGCATTTCCAACCAAAAGAGATATATGTTTGACTAACTTCTGTGACTCTAACCTGGGGGCATATTAAAAAAAATAAAACCCTCAACATTTTAGCAAACTTGACCCCACTTTGAAAAGATATATGTGAAATTTCCCTGAATCTATTAGAGTCTTTCATTATTATTGTTATTTTAAAGAATTCTCTTCTCTAGTTTCATTAAACTTCTGACATGAAAAAGTGTGTGTTTCCTACAGATGGAAGTGGTCTGGACAGGACTTAAGAAGCTGACTAACAGTGGCTTAGCTAGCTCCAGAGTGACTCCTATTAGAATGGAAAATAAATAGAGTAAGTGCCAAAGTCAAAACTATTTTCTTACAGAGATAAACTGCAAGTGCTCTACAGAAAGCTAGAACAGCTCTCTGGGGAATGCTAGGGATTTGGGCAAAGAACAATGCAACTGTTTCTGTAAGTCAAGTGGAAACACTTGGGAGAGGAGAGCAGTTGGGAGAGATATGGAATGAGCCAAAGGGTGTGGATTAATGTACAGCCCCCATTTAGTCCACTGACCTCAGAGACCAACACCAGGTCAGTTCTGAAAAGGAAACGAAGAAATCTTGTGATGAATATGAACCCCATTTGTAACAGAGATGCCAACTATGTTTTTAAAAAATATTTGGCAATATACAAACTATCACCTAGTCTTTAGGATTAATAACATCTTTCAATGCTTCAAGAAAAATGACTTTCCTAAACATGGCTAATAATTTATACATCCTGCTTTTGCAAAACTTATGTGATATAATGATTAACTTGGGTGCTTCTAAAGTCTTCAACAACACTGAAAATTACTTCTGAGGAACTGCAGGATACAGATGGAGACATGATTTATTCTTCTTTTCTGTAAATATAAAAAAAAACCTGAAATTGACTTCAAAAGGATTGTCTGAAAGTTGTAATTATGCTTTAGCAAAAGACTCCAATAAATCAAAATGGTTGCATATTCTGAATAAAACTCCAGAAAGAACACTTGTGACCCACTCCAGAGAAATCTGAGCAACTCTCTCAATCCTTAGAGTACAAAGAAGTCTCAGTTTGAATTTACAACCTGGTACTAAAGTTGGGTATAATTTAGGAAAGATAAAAAGACTGCATGTTCTCTCTCAATTTGAACTCCAACATGCTTGGTAGCAACCCACTCCAGTACTCTTGCCTGGAAAATCCCATGGACAGAGGAGCCTGGGAGGCTGCAGTCCATGGGGTAGGGAAGAGTCAGACACGACTGAGCAACTTCACTTTCACTTTTTACTTTCATGCATTGGAGAAGGAAATGGCAACCCACTCCAGTGTTCTTGACTGGACAGGACTTAGGAAGCTGACTAACAGTGGCTTAGCTAGCTCCAGAGTGACTCCTATTAGAATGGAATCCCAGGGATGGGAGAGCCTGGTGGGCTGCCGTCTATGGGGTCGCACAGAGTCGGATACGACTGAAGCGACTTAGCAGCAGCAGCATGCTTGGTATGAAAGCCTCTCTATTTGGGAGAAAGTACCATAGAATCGGGCTTCCCTGGTGGCTCAGAGATTAAAGCGTCTGCCTGCAATGCAGGAGACCTGGGTTCGATCCCTGGGTCCCTGGAGAAGGAAATGGCAACCCACTCCAGTGTTCTTGCCTGGAGAATCCCATGGATGGAGGAGCCTGGTGGGCTACAATCCATGGGGTCACAAAGAGTCAGACACGACTGAGCAACTTCACCTTCACTTTCACTTTCACCATGGAATCCACTCAGACAGAAGGCAAAAGCTGACCAGCAGAGACAATGTGAGTCCTCAGAAGAGGAGGGCCCTCTCTCAGCCCTCATCAGGACTCTACCTGTAGGAATGATCGTACACCTGAGTGTGGAGGCAGAAAGTGCATTATCAATTAGGAAAAGTGTGGACTGAGCTCAAGTGCATTTGTCTGTTTAGAAAGAGTTAAAAATGTTGTAAGAACTGATGAGTGAGTAGATAAAGGTAGTAAGAAAAAAATTAAACAATTAAAACTATAGTAAGGTGCATGATATGGACAAAACAACAAGCAAAACACAGGACAGCAACAAGGAGGAAGTATCCAAAAGAGGCAGAAACGAGGGTCAAACCAGGATGCTTGCATTTGCTGAATCATGTTAAAAGGCATCTTAACTTTTAAATTTTCCCCAAGGAAGTTTAGTCAGTAACATGTAAAAACCTGAAACTTGAGTTACTCCTCTATGAGTATTTACTGAAGCAATGACTATCTCAGGAATTCTGCATATGCAGCAGTGAACCACATGCTTATTTCCCATTATACAAGATGAAATTATAACCCAAATATTTACTGCACCCTTACCACGAACTTGTTGGGTTGTTTGTTTTTTTTTTTTTTTTTTTTTGATAAATGCTATTTAAAGCATGAAACTTTATATTTTGAAAATTCAGTTAAAGGGGTTTATTGAATATTCATTGCTTGTCATCAGCCCAAGATGGGGCAGATAAAATGGGAGCACATCTTCAGATGGGCAGGACTTTAGTCACCAGCCCTAAGCACATGCTACGTTTTCCTGTTAATTGTGGTGTCCATTTTAGTCAAGCAAACATAACTGAAGCCTCTGGTTAGGCCGTTGAGGACCTTTTTTACTTCCTCATTTTCATAGGTATCAAGGGAGCTTGCAAATTGTGAATTGTCTTCTGACTATTGCTGTCCCTAGATTTGTCCTATGTTTAGTCTCTTTATATTAGATTCAGTATCACTCAATTGAGTAAAGAACTATTTCCAACTGTATTTGGCATAGCAAAACACATAAATGAAAATAAATATAGCTTATCAACTAGGAGATATGTTTAAAATCCATTATCCTATTTGCTGCTTCTAATTTGTGGTAGACTGAGAAATTGGTACCAAGTCTACTAAATTTGAAACTAAATACATATAAATTGGATCAGAATAATAGCTTCAGGCAACCTCTATGAAGTACCATCTGAGAGTCTGGTGCACAATGTCTGCTTGTAAACCCCAAACACCCTCTTTAATTCATGTATAAGTGTGTGTGTGTGTGTGTGTGAGAGAGAGAGAGAGAGAGAGAGAGAGAGAGAGAGAACAGAGACACCGAGAGAGAGGGAGAGAGAAATGGAACATGAGTGTTGTGAGCGCATGTATGAATGCAAACCCTGGAAGCACCAGTACAAGACTTTGCTCAAGCCATAGACAGCATGTGTCTCTCTAGGGATGTCTTTTAGAACAAACAGAACTCTAAAGCAAGAACTTATTCTGTAAGTGTTTTACAGGTTTTATTTTCCCCCAAGACCTTGACCCATGTCTCCCAAATGAGCCCTTTAATTAAAGATGCAGAATCCAGGAATACATTGACTACAAAAATACATTGTTAGTGTTACTGAAAATATTTCTAACCCTCCCTTAAGACCGACAAGGCATCGGCCTTTGCCAGAGTCAACGAGGATTTGCATGCTAGCAAGAAGGCTGCCTTGACTTTTAAAGTTGAGGTCTTGGTCCTAATGCACAGTAAAAGCAGACTGCCCACAGGATCTCCATGCTCCAGCCAATAGTGCAAATAAATCTGTTTCTCAGACAAGGCAGAAGATCACTAGGTAAGAAATGGCCATCATAGACTGCTCTGCATAGAGTCCTGAAACAAAAGTTAGATAACAGTAGATATAACTGTGCTATATATAACTATGCTAAAGCCTTTGTGTGGATCACAACAAACTAGGAAATTCTTAAAGAGTTGGGGATACCAGACCATCTTACCTGTCTCTTGAGTAACTTATATGCGGGTCAAGAAGCAACAGAATGGAACATGGAACGACTGACTGGTTCAAAATTATGAAAGGAGTACATCAAGGCTGTATATTCTCACCCTGCTTATTTAACTTCTATTCAGAGTACATTATGCAAAATGCCAGGCTGGATGAATCAAAAGTTGGAACCAAGCTTGGAATATCAACAACCTCAGACATGCAGATGATACCACCCTAATGGCAGAAAGTGAAGAGGAACTAAAGAGCTTCTTGATGAGGGTAAAAGAGCAAAGTGAAAAATCTGCTTTAAAACTCAACATTTAAAAAAACTATGATCATGGCATCTGGTGCCATCACTTCATGGCAAATAGAATGGGAAAAAGTGGAAGCAGTGACAAAATGTTCTTTCCTTGGGCTCCCAAATCACTGCAGATGGTGACTGCAGCCATGGAATTAAAAGACACTCCTTGGAAGGGAAGTGATGACAAACCTAGATAGTGTATTAAAAAGCAAAGATATCACTTTGTCAACAAAGTTCCGTAAAGCCAAAGCTATGTATTCTCCAGTAGTCATGTACGGATGTGAAAGCTGGTCCATAAAGAAAGCTGAATGCCAAGGAACTGATGCTTTCAAACCATGGTGCTGGAGAAGACTCTTGAGAGTCCCTCGGACTGCAAGGAGATCCAACCAGTCAATCCTAAAGGAAATCAGTCCTGAATATTGATGGAAGTGAAGAAGGAATTCACAGGGCCTGGACTCCATCTTAGGCCTGTTCATGCTGATCACGCTCAGCCACCTTTCCAATGGACTCTGCACTCTGTGTTTAGTGCCTATGAAAACAACAACAGAAGGATAAGACCCCCTCCAGATAGGGGAACCTTGAAGATCGGATTTAGGTTACTCATCGCCTAAGAGAAAACATACACTAATCACCCCTTCCTCTAGACAGGCCATAAATTTTTCCATATCAATCGGAGTGTAACCTCGGGTTTATTGATTATTGGCTAACTTTTTGACTGTTTGAGCACATGAGCACATGGCATGTGAATGATGGGGTTACTGGGATTGTATTTTCCTTGGTTTATGTAAGTCTCAAGGAATTTGGAGTGGTGGGTTCAGACACATACACATGGGGTATAAAAGATTTTCACAAATGCTGGTCGGGGTCCTTGGCTAAGAGGAGACTCTGCCTTGGGCCCGCCGCTGTAATAAACTGCACTCCACTATCTGCACTGTCCTTCTGAGAGAGCTTGTTTCCCAGAATGTGTGGCTGCAATGGAACTGTTGCTGAGGCTGAAGCTCCAATACTTTGGCCACCTGATGCAAAGAGACGACTCATTGGAAATGATCCCAATTCTGGGAAAGATTGAAGGTAAAAGGAGAAGGGGGCAGCAGCAGATGAGATGGCTAGATAGATCGCCAACTCAATGGACATGAATCTGAGCAAACTCCGGGAGATAGTGGAGGACAAGAGAGCCTGGCATGCTGCTGCCCATGGGGTTGCAAAGAGTCGGACATGACTTAGCAACCGGAAAACCACAAATATAACTAATTAGCAATGAGGACATGGGCCTTCTCCTAACAATAAGCTTCCATCTTCTTATTTTTAAAATACAGATAACAGCAAAGAGAGAGTTGTCAGGAATCAGTAAACCATAGTCCCCAGGCCAAATCTGTTTGCCACCTGTTTCTGTAAATAAAGTTGTACTGGAATACAGACATATCCACTCATTCACATTGCCTTTGGCTTCTTTCATACTGCAGTAGGACAGTTGAGTAGTTACAGCAGAAAATGTATAGACTAGAAAGTTAAACATACTTTCTATCTGGCCCTCTACACAAAAGTTTGCCTGCACCTATTACACAACACACTTCAAGGCTGCCAGGCAGAATAAATGTCATAATAAACTTGAAAATGATTGAAATGCTATTACTAGCTAATAGTGACAGTGTTTATTTACTGAGTGTCAGGTCCTATGGTAACTGTTGGGCATGTTATCTCATTTAATCCTTAGAGCAATCCTACTTTGTCTATCTTATAGATGAGGATACTGAAACTCAGAGCTCAGTAATTTCCTAAGGTCAGCATTGAAAGCTATGATAAAAACCAAGACAGCATTGTTTGTTGTTTTACAGAGAGGCAGGACATAGTGATACATCTTCTCTACCTTCAGAAAGAAAACTGAGCCCGGTCTATGGAAATGTTAAGATGTAACACCTATGTGAGAAAATTAAGAATTCTATTTAAACTGCTTCATATTTACACCCAGCATGACTTCGTTCAATTCAGCAGACCTCAGTGAAACAGCTGGCGCTGTGGCTCTGGGTCTCCTTGACCAGGGTGGTCTGCACTCTCTGCTCTTCCTTGAGACCTCTGGATTCTGCAAAGGCCAGGCAGCCCCTTCCACCCAGTCCACACCTCACTCTTTTAGGGGATGATCCAACCTTCGCTGGGCTCTACAATGCCACACGTTTCAGAGGTGTAAACAAATTGATCGAATCTTGTATCCTATCCTGTTCTTTCATCCCTGCCAACCTTATCGATATGATCATTATGGAGAAAAGGGAGAATAAAAGTGAGAGAGAAAAAGTTAAGAAAATTAGTGCCTTGGGTCTAAATCTTAGCTCCCGGATTTCTCATCCTATTTTATGAACTCTATACTCAGGATATCATTTATTTATTTGCCTTATTTCAGGCAAACAGCTTTTCCACAGCAGTACCAAATAAGTTAAAATTAGAATGAGCGCTGAATTGAAAGAGGACCCTTTCAGCAATTGTGCCCTGAAGTCTCAGCGCTGCCTGCTTTCTGCCAACAAGAAGAGATAATCCGTGATGAACTCTGAAGACAACTGGAGGGCCGATGATAAAGTCAATTCAGGAGGAAGAAAGCCCAGCGAAAGGGGAGGCCTCCTCTGCCCAATCATGTTGCACGCAGTTTGAATGGACCTGAATTTGAGATATAAGCTTTTTGTAATGTATTTTACAAAACCAATACTCACTAAGCAGGTCAAATAAATGACAAATGGAAAGTTACTGTTTGAGGGGGAAAAAAATGTTTTTGATTTTTAAACTCAGGGAATAAGTAAATACCTTCCTGTACTGAAGACTTTGGAGGGGAGATGCCATAGGCTCTACCCTCACTCTACAAAGAAAGTAAAGACTGTAGTCAAAGCATTAAGTTGAAAGGAAACACTCATTTGCTAAAAAAAAAAAAAAACCTGAAAGCTGTCAGTTTCATTCATACTTGAATTCTTCTACTGATTTTTAACCATATGAGGTATTTAACGGAAATAGAGAATTTTTAAGTCACTGAATTTAAATTTTTTATTTCAATAAGGCTGACTGTGGAAAGACATAAAGGAAGAAAGGAAGGAAAGGAGGGAGGGAGAGAGAGAGAAAAGGTGGCAAAAATATTTGAAAGGAAATATTTAGAATCCTTAATGTTTGAGTTTGTGTGATAGCTTGTTTTTTTTTGTTTTTTTACTTCATATAATCCTGATAATAACATTAAAAATAAAGTTATGGATAAACTTAGAATAAAAGCCATTTGATAAAAAATTTTAAAACTCTAATCACTATGTCCCAACCCCGTTTTATTTTCAGTTATTTCTGCCAGTGTACCTGAAATATCCTGAACGTGGGAGCAGAGAAAGCTTTTCCTCTCCATCATCCCTATAACTAAATGGATGGCCTGGTCGGTAACCTGACTGTCAGGCCCTCGGGTGACTGTGATCATCAAGAGCCACAAGCCGAATGGGAAGTTAATTAAAAGGCAAAGAAATCCAAGAAGAGAGAAGAGATGGCTGTCGTCCACAAATCAGCCCTGGGAGGACGGACCTATTACTTTATCATTCAATGAAGACTTGCATATATTCAGCCCTAGTTACATATCGGTCACTGAGGTACACTAAAAATGAAAACAAAGCAACATGATAAAGAACTCTTGACTTCCCGCAGTTCATCTTGGGAGCAGGAAAGCAAAAAGTAAGAGCCTGGGTAATCACACGCAGCCCTGCATTAATTGGTTCAAAAGGCAAATGCCACAAGGGTGGCACAGGACAGCTCTGTGAGCATGAGCCCAAGTAGGTCAGGAAGAACTTGGGAAGCATGTGGAATGGGGCTGATGGTAGAGGACCGGGCAGGACTTGAATCAGTGAGTTTCTTTGGGTTTCCCCAGAAAGGAGACTCCGGAGATAAGAAGCTTAGACAACAATGGTTAGAGGCGGAGAAGTGAGAAAGGAAAGAGACAATAAATAGTGCTGTCATCAAGTCAGACACCACGAGGGGGCTGGCTAGAGACTGAGGCCCCTTGAAAAATCCAATCCAAGGGTCACAGGGTTCAGAGCTGCCTTGCCCTCAAGGAGAGAGCGGGAGTGTTTAAACAGCAGGGAAAGGAACAATAAAGCCAGGGACCTGTAGGGCCTAGTGCCTGGAGCTCTGGATTAGAAGAGCACTCCATTCGGGGCACTCCAGGGGGCAACCGAGACTGAGGCCTGAAGACCCCTCAGTTCAGGGTTGGAGGTGGGGTGGGGGTAAGGGTGTAAACATGAAAGAAAACTTGTCCTGGCTTTAACTCAAGTAAGGAAGAAAGCTTCAGAGGAAAAAAAAAAACAAACACACAAATCTACTACAAAAACTTGCTCATCTTCAAACGAGAAAAACGATATTCAGAGTACTTAACGTATGGTTTTATGGCACAAATCTAGGTTCAAGCACCACTGAGGAGAAAATTCAGGTCTCCTGCCTCTTAGAGTTCTCGCTATTAAACCTCACAGAAGTCTAACATTTGTTGGTAGGGTCTTCACGAAGTCTGGACACAGATTATCTCTTAGCAGTCAAACGTCTCATAACCACGGTGAGCATTCTTGCTGGTTCTTTCCTTGAATTCTTAGATGTGGTACTGAAGTGCCTCCTTCCCAATCTGATGCTGTTCTACACCCATCTCGCTGGGGTTCATAGCACAGCCCCTTCCAACCAGCAAGCTCACCTAAGGAGGCACGTGTACGTGAGGCAATATACGCTGACAAGTGTTCATTTCAGCATTGCTTATAACTAGAGAACATTGGCAACAACCTAATCACCCACTGATAGGAAAATGAACACATAAAATACAGCACATCTAGAAGACAAGAGTTAAATACAGCAGCTGATAATGAATGACAGCTAGGAAAAGCACTATGGAGAGGTTTCAGAAACAGAATGTTGAATAAAAAGACTTAAGAAACAGTATGGGCTATACAACAAAAGGCCTTATGCATGCATTTAAACACACAAAACCGTAGTGTATACGCTTTATGGATGCAGCTATCCCTTCCTTTTTGAAAGTTCACTTTACGCCACTTTGCTTTTATGAAAGACCTACATTAGTACATTAGTGAAAACAACACTAACAAGAAGAAATCTTAAGAGGATTTTAACTTTTACCAGATTTTTTTGAAAAAGTACTTGCTTCTTTACACCATTTTGGTTTACAAAAGTTTTCATAGGAATGTATTTTGGGATAGCAAGGGAAATCTGTACTTCTATATCTGTGGAAGAAATATAAAAACATACTCTAGAAAGTTTTAAATCTAGCTCTTTTAAACGGTTGCTCTTGGGCAAGGAATGGGAAGGAGGAAAGGAAGGAATGGAATTGAGGAGAAGAACATTGTCAAAAACGTTTTATTCTTTTATTCAAGGAAAAAACTGGAAGTAAGGATATTAAAATGTTAATATATTTAGAATTCAAGGGGATGCATGAGTCTTTCTTTTCTCAGTACTTTTCCGGGTTTAAACATTTTTAAGTCAAAAAACGAAGCTTTCTAAATGTCATCATCAACTTTCATAAAAAATGGGAAAGAAATCAAAGAGAAACAATGTTAATGAAATTAATCCATATATCAAACAGATGTTTATGCCTAAGGATGAGATAAAATCTTGTTTTCGATTGCAGAGTCATGGAGAAGGACGGTCTGAATCCTCACTCTTCTCTTGCTAGCTGTGGGCTCGCGGGGAGGCAGTTTAGCTTCTCTGGTGCCGATTTTCTCACAGGCCAAAACAGTGATTTAGAAGACCCCACCACACAGGGTTGTTTTGCAGATAAAACTGAGGTGATATGGTAGGAGTATCTAGGGCAGCATCTGCCACACAGCCCAAGCTCAGTGACATAGAGAAGTGATCAACCTGTTTTCTTAGTCCAACTTAGACTTTCTTCAGAAAGGTATTTCTCTCTTTAAAGAACCATTAATACACTGATATAATAATTTATTATAAGAAGAGAAGATTGAACTGGCTTCCATCTGCAGCAACAAACCTTGCTTTATTTACCACATAAAATACTAATGAATTGCAAAGTTCCCATTCGTTCCTTTAACTGATACGTTAAAAACTCATTATAATGCCATTTACTATGCTCTGCAATTCAGTACAAAACAGCCCTCTTGGGCTCCAACTAGAAGGGTTTAATCACTGGATTACCAAGAGGTCTATTCTATCAAGGGGCATCACCTGTGAGGCAAATTTAAAGGACAGTTATCAAAGGAGTCCAACATACTTTTTTAGAAGTATAGATGTTCAGGATTGATATGGAAAACATACAAAACCTTTAAAAGCCTTCAATTTAGACAAGATAGAAGAAAGGTAAAGGAAAGTGAGTCATCATGTAAGCCATATAGTTGAATTAACAGGAAGTCACAGGTGGAAATTATCTACAAGTATATCTAGATACCGACAACACACCGGAAGACAAAAGGCAGAAGAAAAATCTAAGTGCTCTATGGGTCAAGAAATCATCGCTTGTGTACTTTTTGTTTTGTCCATAGCAAAGGTACAACCAGTGCCTTGTTTTCTACTGATATTTTGTACGTTTTTAACATTGGTGTTACAGTACATTTACTGCTCATCTTTTAAACTAGAGGCCTTATGACATCTAGCATGGTCTCACAGAAGGGGCGTGAGATAAGTCAGGGTCTCATATCTTCACCAGGTACAGAATCTACTTTTGATCACTGGGAAGTCCACTCTAGGGTTTGAGACAATGGACTCCAGGCCAACAATGACAAGCTTTTTCTCCAAAGAGGAAGAAGAGGAGAGATTGGTTTTACGACCTAGCTCAGTCCCACAGCTCTAGCAGAGCCCAGTTCTGTTTTGAAAGTTACATTTCTATGTTTGGTACCTAGATGACAACTGTGTCAGAGCCCAGATCAGCAGACACCAAAAAGTGCCAGCACTCACCGAGAGAGGTGTGTCTTATTACTGCAAGCAACTCAGCTCTCCTATTTAAATGTATTTGTATAACAGGTGAATGTGCGTTAAGTCGCTTCAGTTGTCCTACTCTTTGCGACCCCATGGGCTGTAGCCCACCTGGCTCCTCTGTCCATGGGATTTTCCAGGCAAGGATACTGGGGTGGTTGCCATTTCCTTCTCAAAACATGTGACTAAAATGGCACAAAATAGGTACCCATTTCACAGACCCCTTCTCCCCTCCAAGGTACCAAGCAAAAGTTTTGGCCATCTGGCACATCTATCACAGAAAAATGAACGAACGCATATGGTCCAACTGTAAGAGAACAAGCTTAAACATCTACTTCTAAGAATACCTGAATCGCTGAGTGATGTTTAGCTTCACAAATGGAATTTTGCCTTATGCTAGATGTTCAATTATGATCTGAAACATCTATTATTTAAAAGTTTGAAATAATTCTATAACATTCAGCTTATAATAATCATGTAAATTAATCCTACATGGCACCTGCCTTAAACATAGAATCTAGGATCCTTACATGACTATAAGATGCTAAAAATAAATTTTTTCCAAACTACAGTATATGAGTATATATTACACACACACAAAAGTCATGGTTAAACCTCCTCTCTCAAAGAATACTCATAATGTTCTTTTAATATAAGAAGTTAACTCTAACTTCTTGCTCGATTTAAAGTTTTGTGGTGAACCTGGATACTCGTGGGAAAGAAATTAGTTTGCTTCTAAATATGAGGATATAAAATTTTAGTGTATGTGCTTAAGAATATTTCTGCACAAATATACCTCAAGTTGTGAGTCTGATTACCATTAATACTGTAAGATATATTTTTCTATAAGATATTACATATGTATGTGTGTATATGTATGTATACATACATATACACACATACACACACATGTGTGTGTACACACATATGTATATTTATCTTTCTCCCAGGTCCCTGACACAGAGCTTCTAAGGCCTCTGGATTTTGAAAAGGAGTTAATCACCAGTGGCCAATGCCTCAATCAATCATGCCTATATAATGAGCCCCTGCAACACCAGGCTGGGGCTGCTTCCAGGTTGAGCACATTGGTGCTGGGAGGGCGGGTGCCCTGAGAACATGGGGACCCCGTGCAATCCTGTGCCTCCCCTACTGCACTTCTCCCACATGACTATTCCCAAGCTGCAGCCTTTATCATAAACACCACCAGTAGGTAAGGGTTACTCTAGCAAACTATCAAACCTGAGGAGTCCCGTCTGACTCTTCATGACGCTCTGAATTAAATCCCGCCAGGCTCCTCTGTCCATGGGATTTCCTAGGCAGGAATACTGGAGTGAGTTGACATTTCCTTCTCTAGGGGATCTTTCCAACCCAGGGATTGAACCTACATCTCCTGTGTCTCCAAGATTGCAGGCAGATTCTTTACCACTGAGCCATTGGGGAAGGGTGACAGGAACCCTCAAATTAGAGCTGGTCTGGTCAGTGAGAAGTACTGGTGACAAGTGGGACTTCAGCTGGGTCGGGGCCAGGGGGCAGTCTTGTGGGACTGAACTCCTAATTTATGGCATCGACACTAACTCCAGGTACATGCTATCAGAACTGAGTTGAATCGAAGGACATCCAGTGAGTACTCAAAGCCTTACAGCATCAGTGAGGCAAAACACACACACATACATTTGTGCACAACTTTGGTTCAGAAATGTTTTGAGTACAAACAGTTCAGAATTGGTGTCAGAAGTGGCAGAAGTGGGATTTACCAGGCCTACCCTGGCTCATAGAAACCCATGGTTTGGGAAGAGAAAAGATAAAACAGCCAGAAATGAAGAATCTTTGATCCCTGAATGGCTACCTACTCACATGATATGAATCCGTGGCCAGTTATTAAAGTTAAAATTACCAGTGGCATTTAGGAATGGTAGATCTGATTCCCAAGTTGGCTCACTGAATACATGTCGTTTAGTCACTAAGTTGTGTCTGACTCTCTGCAACCCCATGGCCTGCCAGGCTCCCTCTGTCCATGGGATTCTCCAGGCAAGAATACTGGAGTGAGTTGCCATTTCCTACTCCAGGGGATCTTACTGACCCAGGGATCTAACCCACATTTCTTGTATTAGCCGGCAGATTCTTTACCACTGGGCCACCATGGAAACCCCCATTGTATGCATAAGGAAATAAAAAATAATGGGAACAATTCTAACCATTCTTACATACAATTCCTTGTGTATTATTATCTTCAGGAGCTTAAGGAGAAAGCAATGGCAACCCACTCCAGTACTCTTGCCTAGAGAATCGCATGGATGGAGGAGGCTGGTGGGCAGCAATCCATGGGGTCGCTAAGAGTCAGACACAACTGAAGTGACTTAGCAGTGGCAGCAGTAGCTTATAAAGAAAGTGCTGGGTGGGGCCTTGATGCTAGATCACTCTTAGATTTTGGTCAGTCTGAGTTTTGATCATAAAACAGCCTCAAAAGAGAAAAGCTACACCAAGACAACAGAAGGTACCGCTGATCACCAAGAAGGTAGTCAGCATAAGATAGTCAAGAAATTACTAAAATCAGAGGGTACACTGTGATGAAGTTTTTTGGATGTATCTAATTTTATGAATCTACATCATCAGCTTCTTGAAGAACTTTTAATAAAATATTTTGTGAGAGTGGCTAGTTTCAGGGCACTGTCTCTGGTTTTGAATGTTGCAGAACAGAAGAGTAGATTTGGGTTGATATAGGACTCACTGCTTACCAGGGAACAATCATCGAAGGCTACAGAGAATCCAGACACACCAGGTTATTCCCAAGGGAACAGCCAGCACGATGGATTGAGTAAAATCTATTGTAAGGTCTGTTTATTTTGAAAAGGGGGACCATCTTTCTCCTCCTAAAAATGCCAAGTCTAACAGGTAGCACTTCATATGTTTCACATACCAGTCGTGTGAAACTGGCTTTATGATTAACTGGGATATTCACCCAATGAATATGCCTTATGCCCACTACTCAGATCATGGCAAATGCTGTGGTTATCAGGGGATTTTTGCACAGACACCTCACGTATTTTTACTATTACAAAATTAAGCAACAGTTTGAGAAGACTTAGTGAATTTGCTATCTCAGCTTCCTCTTAGGGGTCACACAGATGCTAATAAAAATATTAGATTAATTAACAAAAGAATACAGAAAGGCAGAGGAGAGGCTCAAGGGAATTGTATCAGGTTGGAAATTTTCAAACAGTTAAGAAATAAGTATAGCAAACATTGATGGTGGAAAAACAAAGAGGAAAAAGACAAGGGGGGAGTTAAGGACTCAAGCCAGTAGACTGGAAATCTTTAATGGCTATTAAAAATGGGATGGATAAAAATGGACATTGATGGGACTGAAACAATGGTCTTAATATGCACTGTTGGAGGCGGGAGGACCAAAGTGACTCCCTCCTGGCTCTCCAGCATTAAAGGGCTTCCCGGGCGGTGCAGTGGTAAGGAATCACCTGCCAATGCAGGAGGCATGAGAGAGGTGGGTTCAATCCCTGAGTCAGGAACATCCCTTAGAAGAGGAAATGGCAACCCACTTGAGTAGCCTGGAAAAGTCCATGGACACAGGAGCCTGGCAGGCTACAGTCTACTGAGTCACAAACAGTTGGAGACGACTGAGCACACACACTCCACAAGTCTGGTCTAAGCGCTTCAGTTTGGAGGGATCTAAAAAGGCAGAAGGCAAAGATTACAATGAGAAACCAGACCTGAAATGACACAGGGCAATAGGCAGATAAGTCAAAATCAAGAACAACAGAAAAGCCAGGGCCCCCACCTCAACATTTTGCTTGGGACCCCAAGACTTATGTACGTGTGTAAAATGGTCAGAGGGTGGAGAAGTTACTGGAACTTGATATGAAGCCACAGCACTGCGATTCCCATCAGAGAATATACAAACATAGGGGTTGGTAGGCTTGCAAGAGTTGGAATATTTAAACTGTGTATTTAAACAGTTTACATAACAACTGTATTTTTTTTCTCTTCCCCTAATCACCTCAACTTTCATTTATTCTCTATCCCAGGCTGTGGTCTCCGGACCATGACTATTACAAGTGCTGAGAGCAGAGGTGCTTCCTAAGCAAAAATCTGTGACTGTATTTTTACAACTTTCTGTCAGAAGTCCTAGAGGCACGATGGTGTGGGTTATGCCTTCACTCACCCGGCAAAATTGGGGTTAACAGTGAATTGTGCTCTATTGCCCAGTGGTCAGATAATTTACCTTTCTTGTGATAAAATAAATTTCTATTTACGTGAAATTAATATCCTCTCACCACTGATAATCATGCTTCCTTCCCTACCTTCTCTACCCTAAGCAACAATTAGGTCTGGAGGTCGATTAAGGGGTAGATGGCACAGATAAATGGAACACAAAACAGAAAATAGATTTCTCTTGTTGCCGCAACTCCCCAGCATCCTATTTGCAAAAAACAAGCTGTAAAGCTTTATTATTCACCGTAAAGTCTGAACGGTTTGAACACAAAGGAAACATGCATCGCTATTTCCCCTTTGAACACATTTACATGCAAGTTTTAAGTGCCGGGGCTAGCGATCTCAGTCAGAAACTCGGTCACAACACACTTCAAACCCATAAAATTATCACTTCAATGAGATTAAAAAATAAATTGAGCTTGGAAATCATCTCTGAACTCAGACTAAATCAATGGGAAATCAATCAATCAATCCATCGGCTTTTCGTCAGGCCAGTCAGGACATGACTCCGAGGTGAGATTCTTTCAACCCCTTCCTCTCTGCCTTATTTCATCCTGACACTACTGCTTAAACTACAATTTTGAAAAATGGTGGGGCGGGAGGAGTATAAATACCGCACACCTAAAGCATTCTTGGTAGACACACCAAAGGTCAAATACAGGCAGGACCTCCCAATATATTAATGCTATTTTCCTGGCTTATTTTTAAGTATTAGCCAAGATCCTAGAAGAGCCAGGTGAGTAGGGCATGAAACTGTTTCCTTAGCCTAGTTCTCCCAGTAACTGTGCTAATAGTTATAAGTCATTAAGCTTAAAATGTCTAGTGTGCACACATTTGTTCATTCACAGATGGTTTCAAGGACTTCCTAGGACAGGACATACAGTGGTGAACAAAGTCCCTCCTCTCATGAAGATTATGTTCTAGTAGAGACAAACATTCAAAAAACAAACGAATAAGGCATAAAATAACCTCAGATGAAGATGAGGGCCATGACATCAAGTAAAGCAGGGCAAGAGAAGAGAGAGTGATGGGGTGACATTTCAGATAAGGGGGGCAGGATGACCTCAGGGGAAAACTGCTCAGCTCCAGCGCTTACCTGGAGGCAGGCCTAGCTCTGAGTGCAGCGGATGCTGACTCGTCACCCTCAGCACTCCGGTGAGAGGGCGCTATGCTCACTCCCATGTCCAGGGCCAAAGAGGCCCAAAGAGGATTCACAACTGGCCCAAATCCAGAGTGAATCTGAGCCAAGAATGCTAGGCTTCAAAGCCCATGTTCTTAACCATTGAATGGGATGAGAATACCAACAGAAAAAAAGTTCTGGGCAGTAAGGACATCCATTTAAATACTCCTCATGGGTTGATTCTGATTTCAGGAAGCTCCAAACTCTACCTTTAAAATGAATTACACCACAAATCAATCAATCAAAGAGTTCAACAAAAATTTGACAAGGACTTACAAAAGACTAAGGAAAAAGGAAAGGAAAAGTAAAGGAAAGTTCAGAGAGGCCACAGCGCCCCAGGACAGGCCAGAACTCCTGAATGCCACCACGTGTCTTACATGTGGGAAGCAAAGCTTGGTACAGATGCTGCAACGGAAAGCGGTCAATCTTATTTTTAAAAGGTGGTTCTAAAGAAAATGAAGAGGATGAAACCATAGATAGATAATACATTTGTCTGTTTAATTGGTTTCCACATTGTATAATATAATAATGCATGTTTGACACTCTGATTGAGGGGCTAGAGATCCAAAAGATTTTTTTCCCGAAAACGTATGGATATTAAATCACAGTCACTGAAAAAAAGTGTTTATAAATTACTGTCTGCCTTACTTTTAAGTAAGGTGAAATATCAAACTCTTTCATAGGGATTATGGGAATATGCTCTGTGTGTCACTAGAAACCCAGGCAGCTGTTACACTGGACCCAAGTTAAGAGAGGCCTGTACCCCTGATGCCACGTTAGAAAAAAGGTTTTCCAGAGTCATTTACAGTAACATACAGAGAAATGTGTGTCAAGTCCTCCTCCCCATCCCCAAGGTGCAAGTGAGTCAGAATCCACTGACCATTTCCACTGGTCTCTGCATAGGAAACCCCCAAAACAGCATGAGGCAAGAAGGCTAACACCAGCAGATACTCTTCCACTGAATGAGGCCCCAAATAAAATCCTCATGAAAAAGAAGAAAGGATCATAGATGGAAAAAGGGACAATTTGGACTCCTGGCAAGGTTTTTATCACTTAAACTTGTGTGATCTTAGGCAAGTCACGTGTTCATTTCAGATCAACTCAATTCCAGCAGGGCAAGGTCCTTGTCTTTTTTGCATATCATCCTTTTCCAAAAGATGAGCCAAGCACCTGGCACATATTTTAGGAACCAACCAGTGTTTGAAAGAAACACTTACCACTACTTAATATGTACCAGACAGACTGATGGATGCAAGGTGTACTTATCCTAGGGGATCCCTAAAGTCCTCCATCCCAGTTCCACCAAACCATCCTTAAACCCTCCTAGAATACTTTTCCAAATAGCTACACAAACTGAGAAAAGCCCTGAGTTAATATAAAACACATTATAATGCAAAAGGAAATACGTGTTCAGCATAAGAATATACTTGTAATGGAATACATTATGTGTATTACATGTATTGTAATACACATGTATGTGTGTGTGTATATATATATACATGTATATACATATTTTTTTAAGTGGAAGTGTTAAGTCACTCAGTAATGTCTGACTCTCTGCTTTCCCATGGACCATAGCCTGCTCTGGTCCTCCATAGGCTCCTCTGTCCATGGAATTCTCCAGGCAAGAATACTAGAGTACCTAGCCATTCCCTCCTCCAGGGGATCTTCCCAACCCAGGAATCAAACTCTGCATTGCAGGCAGATTCTTGACCATCTGAGTCAGCAGGGAAGCTCCACATTTATGTGAGTGTGTATGTGACACACTCAAGCAGAGGAGTAACATTAAAACAGGAACAAAATCACCTGGCCATGTGAGGAAAGACAATAGTTTGGTATCATGTGCCATGATGAAAGAAAACAAAAACTGAGTGTCTGTAAAGAGAAAGGATTTCTAAAATAGCCCTTTGTCCTCCACACACCTTCAAAGGGGTATCTGAACTCTAAATACAAAACACACAGTTTGAAAGAGAATTTGTAAAAATACAGTTAAGGTTGTCTCTGATGATCTTCACTAAGCAGAACAAACACAGATGGGGAATAAATCTTACCTCAAAATGTCACAGGCAGGGAAAGGAAAGCTTTAGAACCCCTTAGGAAATTATAGGGATTTCACAAATAGTGGGTGATTAGAAATGGAGCAAACTCGAGGTGGTTCTGAAAAAAGAAGGCGCTAATGGAAATCATACCACCAAGTCCAGCAAACAGATTTGGAAGGGCCCTGCCACAAAGTCACCTAGCGAGTCACCTCTGCTTCATTCAGGTAACAGCACCAACACAGACAAGAGCAGAATTAATTTCTCTTCTCAAAACAAAAATGGCAATTCCTATCCGTTTAATATATATCGATATTCAGTTCAGTCACTCAGTCGTGTCCGACTCTTTGTGACCCCATGGACTGCAGCACACAAGGCTTCCTTGTCCATCACCAACTCCGGTGATGCCATCCAACCATCTCATCCTCTGTCATCCCCTTCTCCTCCTGCCTTCAATCTTTCCCAGAATCAAGGTCTTTACCAATGAGTCAGTTCTTCACATCAGGTGGCCAGAGTATTGGAGCTTCAGCATCAGTCCTTCTGTTGAATATTCAGAACTGATTTGCTTTAGGATTGACTGGTGGGATCTCCATGCAGTCCAAGGGACTCTCAAGACTCTTTTATCAATACCACAATTCAAAAGCATAAATTCTCAACTTTCTTTACAGTCCAACTCTCACATCCATACATGACTACTGGAAAAACCATAGCTTTGACTAGATGGACCTTTGTCAGTAAGTAATATCTCTGCTTTTTAATATGCTATCTAGTTTGTCACAGCTTTTCTTCATTAAGCAAGAGTCTTTTGATTTCATGGCTGCAGTCACCATCTGCAATGATTTTGGAGCCCAAGAAAATAAAGTCTCTCACTGTTTCCATTGTTTCCTCATCTATTTGCCATGAAGTGATGGGGCCAGATGCCATGATCTTAGCTTTATGAATGTTGAGTTTTAAGCCAACTTTTTCACTCTCCTCTTATATATATATATGACTGGTAACTACAAAGGCTAAACAACACTTAAAGCATATCAGGTAAATATTAATACCAAATTGTATGATTTTCTTCCCAATGCTTCCTTACTAAGCTGGGCTTCATGTTCTGTTCTTCTTTATTAGTATGAAAAGGACAGAAGCTTCCATTCATAACCATTTTTCCAATCTCGTATGCTGTCAATAGAAGATATCTTGAAGGGGTATAATCGCATTTTTAAAATTTAAAATGCAAGTGTAACTTTAGCCCCAAATTCTACTTTGCTTCCATCTTGCATTTAGGCCTGTCCTTCAGCTTGGTAGGTTGGGTGTTGAGAAAATGTGATAGACCCCACGCACTCTGTTGGTAGGCACCTCACCCTGCCTCATGTAGTTCGTGGCCATAGTTCCTAACTTAGTTAGCTATTGCTGTGTAACAAATAGCCCAAACTTAAAAATAACAAACAGTTATTATCTCAATTTCCATAGATCAGGAATTCAGGAGTGGCTCAACTGTGTGCTTCTGGCTCAGGGTCTTTCATGATGCTACAGTCAAGCTACCAGCCAGGAAGATCTGAAGGTTTCAGTGAGGCCAGAGGGTGTACTCCCAAGCTCACGTCTGTGGCTGCTAACAGAACTCAGAAGATCCACCTTCAAGTTCACTCACAGACAGGCACCAGTTCCCCACCTCCAGGGCCTTTTCAGAGGCTGTCTGAGGTCTCTCACAACAGAGCAGCTCATGTTCCTCTTCTCAAGGCCACGTCATGACACGGGTGCGGACTTTACCAACAGAGTGTACAGTGGGTTAAATGGCAATCCCGAAAAGATAATGTCCATGTTCTGAGACTCGAAGCCAGTGGATGGGAAGTTATTTGGGTCTTTGCAGAGATAACCAAACTAGGGAGCTCAAGACTTAGAGATCATTCTGTCTTAGGACTGATCGAAATCCATTGATAAATGTCCTTAGAGGAAAAAAAGGACAAGCAGCAGCATAGGGAAGATGCCATGTGAAGACAGAGGCCAACACTGGGCTTATGCCGCCATAACTAGGAACTGGAAGAAGCAAAGAGGGATGTTCCCCTGGAGTCTTTACCTTGAGTTCTGAACCTCTGGCCTCCAGAAGTGACAGAATAAATCACTGTTTTAAGCCATCAAGTCTGCGGCAATTTTTTATGGCATCCCTGGGAAACTTAGATCTGAGAAAAACAGAAGGTAGAGAAAGCAAACGAGGGCAAGAAAGATGGAAGCCACAGTCTTTTTGTGACCTAACCTAAGAAATTTCCAGGATTCTGACACATTCCATTCACTAGAAGGATGTCATTAAGTCCAGTCCACACACAAAGTGAGAAGAAATACCAAAGAACCTGCGGACACATCTTTCCAATCAATTCAGGGCCATCTGAAGTTTCTGAAATTGACTTTGTATAAGGATGAGATACTAGAAAGAAGCTGGAGAAAATGTCTGAGTCTTGAGGATAGTACAAGATTTTTCTTAATGACTATCTGTGATTTCCACATTTTCTCAGACAGTGCTGCATATGTCCAAGTAGATTATTGTTGTAAACTTTACTAGTAGAACTCAAGTGCCGTAATTTACATATAGCTTATCTAAATAACAGGGCTTCCCTGGTGACTCAGCAGTAAAGAATTCACCTGCAATGTGGGAGATGCAGGTTCAATCCCTGGGTCAGGAAGATCCCCTAGAGGAGGACAGGGTAATGCCCTCCAGTATTCTTGCCAGGAAAATCCCGTGGACGGAGGAGCCTGGTGGGCTACTGTCCATGAGTTTGCAAAGAGTCAGACACAACTGAGCACGCATGCATCCATCTAAACTACTATTAACAATAAAGTGCCATAAGAAATCAATATTTCAAAAGTACGTTTATGTATATCATCTCACTTAATAGTTTATCAACTTTTCACAATACTCCTAGTTAGTATGATCAAAGAGACTAGGAGAGGCAGTACATTTCAGTACATTTCTCGAGGGTTATACTGTGAGTCAAGACCCCAGATTCTTGTTGCTTCTGTTCCTTAACACAGGACCCTGGAAGAAATCATCTTTAGGAGCTTCAAGTTCTTTCACTGTAAAATCAGTTAGGATTCAGTGAGCTTTTAAATTCCTATCAGCTCCACAGTAGTGGCATTACCTCTATTACCTCCAAAAACTAGACTAAAATTAAAGTTGTACATACATCAGAACTGAAATAGAATACTTGCAGCAAAGAAGAAGTTCCAAAAAATTAATGGGCTATCTCGTGCCACACTTTGGGCAAAGTGATTTTTCCTAACCCAGTGGTAGATCTCTTTCAATCTGGTGGCAATGACTTTCTCCCCAGAGAGTAGTTAATTCAGGTACCACCTCCTCCAGGAGGCCTCCCCTGACCACCCCGGGAAAAGCAGCTCCCTCTCTCCACTGTCCATTCTTATGGAACTTTTTATTTTCCTCATCGTCCTTACCATCATCTGAGAGGCTCTGCTTTTACATGAAAGTGTTTATTTTCTACTTCTCTCTGCTGGAACCTAAGATGGAAGAGGAGAGGACCTCTGCGTTCTTCTTCACTGTGTTTTTTCTATACATTAAAAGAGTACTCAACCTCAGAGGACGCGGCTGTACACATTGGTTGAATAAGCAAATAAGGTACGGGATGGTTTACAAGTAACAATAGAGCCTTATGCAACCCACTCCAGGAGTCTCGCCTGGAGAATCTCATGGAAAGAGGAGCTGGCGGGCTACAGTCTATGAAGGTCTCAAAGCATCAGACACAGAGCATGCACACACACATAATTTTTATATCTATAGTCTTGCACTATTAAAAAGCAGTTCCGTCTACTCCTTAACAAACTTGCCTGATGTAGACTGTCCCACTCCCAGCTAATCATGGATGAGGAAACTCAGGCTCAAAAGGTTTGACCCAACAATTAGAATATCCTGGATTCAAGACTTCTCGGACCTCTACCTTAATGACTAATGTTCTTGACCTAGAACCAATCTTTTATTCCATAGTGCAGAGCTTGGTCTCACCAATATTTTCATCTGGATACACCTCTATTCAAGCCACTAAGTGGTCTAATATTTAATCTTTGGGATTAGTAATTAATTGTAAGCATAGTTAATAAGTTTACCCACTTCATATTCAAATCAATGGCACCCCACTTCAGTACTCTTGCCTGGAAAATCCCATGGATGGAGAAGCCTGGTGGGCTGCCATCCATGGGGTCGCTAAGAGTCGGACATGACTGAGCGACTTCACTTTCACTTTTCACTTTCATGCACTGGAGAAGGAAATGGCAACCCACTCCAGTGTTCTTGCCTGGAGAATCCCAGGGACGGGGGAGCCTGGTGGGCTGCCGTCTATTGGGTCGTATAGCGTCAGACACGACTGAAGCAACTTAGCAGTAGCAGTATATGTTAGCTCAAGAAACATTTTAGCACTGAGGAAAATCTTCATTTAACTCAGTATCTGCTACTTATTTCAACAAATGTATTCTGCTGTTCCTGCCCATTAAGTACTGTGGCTCTGAGATTAACCTTTCCTGTTTGCTTGTGCCTGACCTCAAAGCATCCTAAATTACTCAAAGCAATTCTGATGGCTTTAATTTATGAGAACACCTTCAACTATTCATCTTTTAAATCCTGAAAATGATGATCCCTGCACAACAGCAGCTCTCTTTTTAATCTTAGCTGATAACTCTGATTAAACACATCCAAAGGCTGATTACCCCCCCTGCGGTTAATGCCACTGTCGCCGCTAACTACTCATTTCACAGCGGGAATTGCCTTCAAGAGCCCATTTACATTATCACTCAGAATTGATTTACACTGTTATTTCCTATTGATCACATAGGAAAAAGAAGGTATAGACGATGTCCTCTGAAAGCCTGCAAAGATGTCAGCTAGCGCAAGCCAAGTATAGGCAGCTATTCTAAACTCAGCCAGTACTGCAACGATGTAAATACCGAGTTACTCCCAGACTGTAGAGATTTTTAAAAGATACTATTTACTATTAGAATTTTAAATATTTCATCACAAAACAACTAGGGGAATGTCACCAAAATGGATCAAATCAAATAAAGAGAAAAAGAACATAATCTAAGTGTAGATTCTATATGCACCATCTGAACAAATTAAGCAAAAAAAAAAAAAAAAGTGCTTTTTTGCCCTGCTAGCTAGTCTTTGAGCAAGCAGCACGCCTGATGACAGGGTAAAAGACGTGCTGCAAGAGGCAGTGTTTCTAGCCCTGCAGATTTCTGCAGTCACATAGGTTTACCTGGAGAGTACTTTTAGTCAGCTTATGGCAGCGCAGCTGTGACAATGACAAAGAAAATGCTTTCATTAATTCCTCCAGTAAACATGTACTGAAAGCCTCCAGCTCTGAAGCGGGCATTTATTATGTCAGATGCTAAGGATTCTAGGGGTGAATGAGACTGATACGACTTCTGTTCTCCTTCAGCTGTTATCCTGTTTGAGAAGACTGGTTACAATTAAATCCAGATACCATCACTAAGTGTGAAAATGCCACAAAGCAATGTAGAGCATGTCAGAGTTCTCTTCAAAGAAAACTCGAATCGGTGGCCCAAAAGGAAGCCTGTGTTGTGTGCTGGGTGAGCAATCAAAAGGCAAGGGTTCTGCCCTGAATGATATCACTGTCTAGGTGATGGTTTCCACATTAGAACGTGTGAAAGCTTGTTCCAAAACAGAGTCTCTGATTCAGTACCTCTGGGGTGGGACACCAGAGTTTGTATCTCTAACCGGTTCCCAGGAGGCATTGCTGCTGTTTCTCCACGGAACCCATTCTGAAAACCTTCTGTCCTTCTCACGTCCATATTCATCATGAAGACCACAAAGGACATAAGCTATACAAAATTCACTTAATATATATAAATGAAAGAGGTGGTAATTATAAAGAAATCGATTCAGACAGAAATTAAACTCCTAAAGCCCTTAAGGAAAATGAGCCAATCAGGGTTGATTTGAGGAGGAAAAAAAAAAACTCATCTCTCTCTTCAGGAAGGAAGATGATTTTATGTTCTTCAAAGGCCATTTTTCTCTTGACGGAGTATACGGCATTTCATTCCAGAAGGGCTCATGAGGGCTCTCGGGTCTCTGCCACAGACTGGCCGTCACACTCTTAGCAGCAAGCCCTCTCTGCCGCCGCCACAATCAGACACCTGCTGAGGTCAAAATCAGGTGGCGTTTTGCAGAGGACTGACTCAGAGCCCTCTTGTGAGCTACTGCTAGAAACCGAATTTCCTCAGGACTACAGGCTCCCGTTTAGCACACTAACACAACTGGAAGAAGCAAGGAATAAAGATGTATTGCCTAATACTCGGGTGGTTTGACTTAACTTTCCCTTCAGACATTTGATATTCACTCTCCAGTTCAGGCCCTGTTGAGAAAAATGACTTATTTCCCCACCCCATCACTCCCCTTGCCAAGCATGGTTTTTCCCAAGGTACTTATAATTTGAAAGACTTAAAAAGGCTTCAGATCATCCTCCCCAAATGAGGTTCTGTTGAAGCAACAGAAGCAGGGGCTGTCCCAAGGAAGAGATGGCACGTATTTTAATCTCATTTTTATCAACAGTGATCTGAGTAAGTCACACACATTCAATAAAATTCAGTAAACAGTTAATCCCTCTCAATCTTAGCTTCCTCCTTTATAAAAAGTAAGTATTGCCACAGACTAGCTGCTGGCCTACTTTTCCAGCAAAGGCTGAGACAGTGATGTTTCAGGCTTTGTGGCTGCACAATCCTGGCCTCAACTGCGCAGCGCTGTCCCAGGACAGCAGCCATAGACGCTGTGTAAACACACGGGCCCTTCTCTGTTCTGACAAAATCTCTATTTACAAAAACAAGCAGCAGGCCTGGCCCTCACTGGCCGCAGACCCGCTCCCTAGCTCAGGAATACCGACTCGGTCACTTCCACATCTGGAATACGGACCTGGTTTGTTACTGGGAGCAACAGATTTACACTCTGTGTACCTGAATTTCTCTGTGTATTGGAAGAAAACATCACTCGCGATGTCAGTTCCTCACAGAAATTTCAAACAGACTACTGAGCGAATGTCTCAAAGCACTATGATTTCTTGATGAAGGGCACAAGAGAAGTCCTAATTATTATCAGCAGTACCTTTTTTAAGCTACGATCATCTGATTATTGCTGCACCTGGGAATACTCTAAGGATGCTGGTCCCACCGCTCCGTGGCATTCACACGTGTCGTGCTGTGGTCTCTCGCCCAAGAGTCTCCCTTCAAATGATTAATGGAAAGCACTGGTTGGATGCTAATAGTGCCCTTTGATGTTGCGCAAAGATTAAATAGAAGCATTTAAAAAAAAAAAAAAAACAGAGTCCACCATTTTATATACACAAATTTAACATTTTCCCATTTATCTTTGATGATTATTCAGCCCTAAGGCCTAAAAGTGGCGCATTCTCGAGAAATAAAATAGACATGTGACCTATGATGAAAATCATCAAATAAAGTTGATGTGACTTCTTTATTTTTATTTGTTCACCTTTAGAAGAAGGTCCATTAAGATTAAATTTCTTAAAATAACAGAAATGAACTTCTTTGCAAACTAGAAGCAGACTCACAGACATAGAAAACAAACTTATGGTTACCATAAGGGAAATGGTGGTAGGGTTGGGGAGTGATAAGCTAGGAGTTGGGGCTTAACAGATACACACTACTGTATACAAAATAGACAAATGACAAGGACCTACTGTATAGCATGGGAATTATATTCAGTATCTTATAGTACCCTATAATGGAAAAGAAATGAAAAAGAATATATATATATATAACTGAATCACTTTGCTATACACCTGAAACTAACATTATAAATCAACTATAATTTTTTAAAAAAGACTAAATTTCTTAGATAAAAGACTTTGGAATTAGGTGTATGGTAAAATATGATTTAAAAAACAATATATAACTAATACCGATTTCATAATTTCTTAGAAATATTAGTATACATTTACATCCCCCATACCAGCAACTGGGGCTTCCCTAGTAGCTCAGTTGGTAAAGAATCCGCCTGCAATGCAGGAGAGCTGGGTTTGATTCCTGGGTTGGGAAGATCTCCTGGAGAAGCAAATGGCAGCCCACTCCAGCACTCTTCCTGGGAGCATGGACAGAGGACCTGATGGGCTGCAGACGGGATCGCAAAGAGTCAGACACGACTGAACAACTTTCCTTTTCCTATCAGCAGTTATCAACCAGTCTGCCACCTTTAACAATCAATGCATTTGACAGATATTTCTCTAGTATCCATTATACACAAGAGACTTCTAGGAAGATGGAAAGTTTGCATAAATAACAATAATAATACCAGGTGACATGTGCTCTCAGCATGTTAACATGGAGTCTTCTGGATTTTGAGGAAAAAGAAGGCACTTTTAGTTGAGTTGCTTCATGGAAGAAGTGATATTTGAGCTGAGTTTGGAAGATAAGTAGAAAGGGAGACAGAGTTTCTAAACTCTCCAACATAGATCCCATGTGCCATGTACAGACACGCCATCTTGAGCAATTCAGATCGTGTAAAAGGTCATAAGCAGCTCAAGATAGGAAACTAAATCATGGAAGGCCAAAGATAATCAGGTTAACAAGTCTGTGTTTGAGGAAAATCCCACTGAAGGATTTGGAGAGGAGTAGAGTTAGATTTTGGAAGAGGGTATTGCAACCCACTCAGGTATTCTTGCCTGGAGAAACCCCATGAATGGGCTATAGTCCAAAGGGTCACAAAGAGTTGGACATGACAGTGATTAAGCACAGCACAGAGTCAGATTTTATTCATTCATTCAAAATATTTCTTGAGCCCCTATTAGGTGTCATACATTTTTCTCTGTATGGATACAACAATAAATGAAAAAGATGCAGAAAAACAATCACTCCCCTTATTCTCATCTGGGGACACAGACAAGAAACTAAATAAGTAAATGACACAGTGTATTTGAAGGTTAAATGCTACAGATAGACAATTATAAGTAACGTAGAGAAGTAATTAAAAATAGGTTAGTGAGGGCGATACCTGAGGTAAGGTTTGAGCAAGGATTTGAATTAGGTGAGGGCAACAACCACACATATATCTGGAAGAACAGAATCCCAGGTGGAGGGGATGCTAATAATGGAAAGGCATTAAAGATCAGGCAAAGCAGGCTGTGTGAGTGAGCGGGAGGACAGAGACGGTAAGGAGGGTCCCACGTCACCTGGAGCCTGCAGACAATCACAGGGACTTTGAATTTAGGAATATTCATCTACAAAGACTGGGCAGAATGGACTGCAGGAGGGCAATAATTAGAAGTAGAAGCAACAGGCAAAAACCTCTTTGTTTTGTCAGGTGAAAATGTTTGAAACCATTCATTCGTTCATGTTAACTTGGCACATATGCTAGATATTGATCCGGAATTGAAACTGAGATGGACAAGCCTTGGCTACATGAAGCTGAGCCTCCCAAAGAATGATGACAGCATGGACAGAAATGTCCAACTGGTTGGCAATAAAAACCTATAGAAATCTAAATTTTATTATGAATCCAAAAAAACTAATATTATAAAAGAGAGTGTATCACAAGGTCAAATCATACAAACAGTCCTAGTCCACATTCTAAGCCAATTCCTTAAAATACTGACCAATATTCTTTCCACTCATAACTTTTGATAAGAATGACTGGCCATTCTACATCAAAAAAAAATCATTCAAAATATCCAAGCAGTGAAGAAATGCTAAATCTTTGAGGCTTATCACTCCACCGATTAGGATAGATCACAGAATACAGACTCTAAGTATAATTAATTCAAATACAAGCACTTATGAATAGATTAATTTAGCAAGCATGAAGGAAGCAAAGACCAGTCCAAAAATTACCAAGTTTGTCTGTAACCCAGACAACAGCATTTTGCAAACAAATTGCTAATGCACGAAGATATTATCACTGGTGACTGGATGACTGGCTTTAGTACCTTAAATGATAAAAACTGCTGTCACAGAGGACAGATAGGAACTAGACTCTGCTGTCAAACTGTCATGGAATTATTAAATATGGAAGGGAAAAATGACCCAAACAGTATGTAATGAGCTCCCTTTTCATTCTTTTGCTACAAAAGCACATCTGTGAATTGTTAATGACTCTGAAATGGATGAACCAAATTGATGAGAAAGAAAAACATCTCTCAGGGACAGGGAAACGGAAAAGGAATACACACAATGTTTATAAAATATAATCTAAAACACAAGGGCTGGTGAAGGTACTGTGATACACTACAGGGTAGTGTGCAAAGTCTAAGCTGTTATTACTCATTTCTTATTGTTTTATGTTTTTTAATGTAGATCATTAATCTCATTAAACATAGAGAAACACTGGGATCTATTCACAAATACCCCATATCTGTGGCATTCTTGAGGTGGTTCTGCCATTCTAGTCTGGAAACTGCTACCCTGCCGGATGATTTTCCTTTTTCTCCCTAGGTGTGTCCTCTGGGCTGGTGTGTCATCCGATTCAGTATCTCAGCTCACAAAGATTCCATACCGAGTTCTGGCTATTGACTTTTTCATGGCTAGAGTCCTTGTTTGACAAAGACTTACTTGCCCTGGAATGCCCAGGAATCCCAGTCATGGAATTCCTCAAGCACAGGTATACACTGATCTTTGTACCTCGGTGTCTGGTGTTGTAGAAGCCCTCAATAACCCTGAACTGAGCTGAATGACAATCAAGGAAGCTCACACAAGAGGGATTTCAGACAGGAGCAAGCACACAAAACAAAATGATTGTGGTGTCTCTCCATACAACAGAGTCACCATTTAATTTGGTCATAGTTAATGATTCTGAGGCTGAAGAACTTTTGATTTGTGCTTTAACTTATAAGAAAGAAAGTACTGACTCAATAGGAGACTACAATTATTCATTGGTTTAAGGGCAGTCACCAGTCTGAAAATCATCAATAATCTGCTTGTCCTCAGGGTGGAATCAGTCGACTATATCACGAAGGTAGTATGGCGGTAAGAAGGAAGAATGACCAATATTGGTAAATAGGGAATCGCACCATCCTGGAAAGGGAAATCTCCCTTAATACTCAGGGCCTCTGAGTCAGAGGGAGTGCTCTGAACACCACTGCACCCAAAGGACTTATCTGACATAAGTATACTTTCCAAGTAGGAGTGAAGGCCATTGGCCCATGATTTGACTGTTTCACACAAGATAAAAATACTAACAAGGAAAGGAAAAGGAGAAGCCATTAAAGGAAAAATTAAACAGTATGTAGCAGACGTAGTTTCACTAGCAATATACTGTGAGGAATCAAGAATGCAGTATTGTAATTTCTACAAAGAATATCATTTTAATATATTACTACTCACTAAAAATCCTCAAATTTAAATATACTTCAGTCTTAAGAATACAACACACTTGATCTCGCCACTCACACATATCCATGACAAATCCATTCCTACAACTAGTCTATAGAGTCCAAAGGCTGTGTTATAACTTTTTAGTCACGTATTCTCCATGATTAAAACAGTAAAAAGAAATCAACTTCATTTTTAACCCCCTGCAAAAAACAGTGTTCACCAGAAGGTTATCATAAAAAGCAGGTGAATGGAATAAACAACCAATTGGTTTCCCAATTTCCAGACCAGTGCATGGCTTAATGGTACAATGAAACCCTGTAACTCCACCCCTAAGCCCTGAAGATTATGTGATACAAAAAATCTGTGCCTTTAACAAGCTTCTCTTTCAGTATTTTTTATTCCACATCACCCTACGCAGTTGGCTAAACGACTAAGCAACAAGGTCAATCAAATGCAATACTTCTCTTCATTCAAATATAATGGAAATTTTGACCATTCCACATTCTAAAGAGCAAATACATTCTCACTCTGACAACCACATTCCATTGGCTTTTCCTGAAAGCCAAGCGTGACAGATGCCTTGGCTGTAATTGCCAATCAGCCTTTCCATGGCAGCTGAAAACACAATACATCACTTTGATCTCCTTGCTCTAAACACATCCACAATCAAGAAACCTGAACAAGGAATAAGAAATTGGCATCATTTCTAGAAGCTGTCACTCCATAGCATTTAAATACTGTAAGGTATAGTTTGCTCCTATTTTTATTTTTCTGTTTCAGAGACACTTTGTTGAGGATCTGAACAAACATCACCTACAATTAAACATTACTCTCTCTATATATATTTGGAGATGTATTCAAAACACACATTTCATTACCATGTACAAAATCTCAATACAAGCACATTTAATTAAACACTACCACTGCCACTTCCTCCTCCAGTTACCCACCTGAGGAATAAAACAAGAGCGCTCATCTGATTTAGAAACAGTACTCAAAAGAGCTGAACTCACATTTTGCAGGCAGGTCATAGCCACACGTGATCTTTGCATGTCCGGTTTCACAGCCGTTCAGGTTACGACATTCAGCGAGCAGACAGGGCCCGGCTGCTCTGTGAATACAGCCATCCACTGCAGGAGAGAGAACAAAGTTAGCCCAGGTTTGCTCTTTTGGAAATAAAGGCACAACCTGGGACAGGGAAAGCCAAGGAACTGAAGTTTTCCCTCTTAGAAATCACCACACCCCTGGGGAAGGAAACCCACAGTGTTCAGTTCCTTAAACACCATTTTCTCCTCTGTCCAGTTCTCTCTTTGTGCCTCCGGTTCATGTGGTCGGCAGAAGGAGCAGGGTTCAGGAAACGGCGTGCAGTTTAACGTTAAACAACAGGATCCTTAGCTCGTGCTGCAGCCTGGATTGGTAGTCTGTTCCAGCGTCAACCGGGTAAATACTCCCACCATGTCCCTTTCAAGCTATCAACTCCCTGTCACCTAAACACAGGATTCCGAAGAAATGCTACTAATTCTCTCTCCAAGATGGTAAGTGTTGCCTCCAGTACACCACAGGTTATAGAAGCAAAAAGGTCAAGAAGCAAGAAAAAAAGGCACTCGGGAACATTTGCCATCATGGCAAAACTGAGACAGTAAAGCCATGGAAGAAAGACCCAGACCTCTAAGCTCCTTCCCCTCTCAACGGCACGGCACAGATACAGTAGCTATCTGCAGGGTATCTAGGGGTTAGACGGTGGGCGAGAGTAGCTCACGTCCGGAAAAGTGCCTAGAAGAGCGGCCCTCGCTCTCTTGACATGGAAAGGAGAACTTCTGCAAGCTCCTGCTCCAGCTCTGCTTGACGAAGAGGCCCTGCTCCTCCCCAAGGCCGGGTCTCACCAGCTCTCTGAATCTCACCTCACCCCGCTTCATCACTGCCCTTCACAACGAGAACGACCTTCTGAAAACACACATCTGATGCCACTGGAAATTAAATCTTCATTTGACTAGATTAGGGGCAAGCAACATAGGTAGGGGGCTAAGACTGAATCTGCATAATCCAGTTGTTAGTGAGTGAGTTCCTTGGACATAAAGGAAATGCAAGACTGAAACGAAGGGTTAAGAGAATGAGAGAGAGTAATAGTAATCTGGGTTGTGAAAACCAACCGGGATATTAGTGGTCCAAATCCTGGAAGATGATGCTGTGAAAGTGCTGCACTCAACATGCCAGCAAATTTGGAAAACTCAGCAGTGGCCACAGGACTGGAAAAGGTCCGTTTTCATTCCAATCCCATTTCATTTAAATGCTGAAGAATGCTCAAACTACCGCACAATTGCACTCATCTCACACACTAGTAAAGTAATTCTCAAAATTCTCCAAGCCAGGCTTCAGCAATATGTGAACCGTGAACTTCCAGATATTCAAGCTGGGTTTAGAAAAGGCAGAGGAACCAGAGATCAAATTGCCAACACCTGCTGGATCATCGAAAAAGCAAGAGAGTTCCAGAAAAACATATATTTCTGCTTTATTGATTATGTTAAAGCCTTTGACCGTGTGGATCACAATAAACTGTGGAAAATTCTGAAAGAGATGGGAATACCAGGCCACCTGACCTGCCCCTTGAGAAACCTATAAGCAGGTCAGGAAGCAACAGTTAGAACTGGACATGGAAAAACAGACTGGTTCCAAATAGGAAAAGGAGTACATCAAGGCTGTATATTGTCACCCTGCTTATTTAACTTCTATGCAGAGTACATCATGAGAAACGCTGGGCTGGAAGAAGCACAAGCTGGAATCAAGTTTGCCGGGAAAAATAT
>SJYQ01000192.1:532236-545122 GCA_006410935.1 Redunca redunca | reverse complement strand
GACCCCATGAATGGCAGCACGCCAGGCCTCCCTGTCCATTACCAACTCCCGGAGTTCGCTCAAACTCATGTCCATCGAGTTGGTGATGCCATCCAGCCATCTCATCCTCTGATATCCCCTTCTCCTGCCCCCACCCAAGCCCTCCCAGCATCAGGGTCTTTTCCAGTGAGTCAACCCTTCGCATGAGGTGGCCAAAGTCTCGGAGTTTCAGCTTTAGCATCACTCCTTCCAAAGAAATCCCAGGGCTGATCTCCTTCAGAATGGACTGGTTGGATCTCTTTGCAGTCCAAGGGACTCTCAAGAGTCTTCTCCAACACCACAGTTCAAAAGCATCAATTCTTCAGCACTCAGCTTTCTTCACAGTCCAACTCTCACATCCATACATGACCATAGGAAAAACCATAGCCTTGACTAGACCGACTTTTGTTAGCAAAGTAATGTCTCTGCTTTTGAATATGCTATCTAGGTTGGTCATAACTTTTCTTCCAAGGAGTAAATGTCTTTTAATTTAATGGCTGTAAACACCATCTGCAGTGATTTTTGAGCCGAAAAATAAATAAATAAATAAACAATAATAAAGTCTGCCACTGTTTCCACTGTTTCCCCATCTATTTCCCATGAAGTGATGGGACCAGATGCCATGATCCTAGTTTTCTGAATGTTGAGCTTTCACTTTCATCAAGAGGCTTTTTAGTTCCTCTTCACTTTCTGCCATAAGGGTGGTGTCATCTGCATATCTGAGGTTATTGATATTTCTCCTGGCAATCTTGATTCCAGCTTGTGCTTCTTCCAGCCCAGCGTTTCTCATGATGTACTCTGCATAGAAGTTAAATAAGCAGGGCAACAATATACAGCCTTGACGTACTCCTTTTCCTATTTGGAACCAGTCTGTTGTTCCATGTCTAGTTCTAACTGTTGCTTCCTGACCTGCATATAGGTTTCTCAAGAGGCAGGCCAGGTGGCCTGGTATTCCCATCTCTTTCAGAATTTTCCACAGTTTATTGTGATCCACACAGTAGTCAGTTCTAAATATGAAAAGATTTCTAAGTGAAATGCCAGTTTTAAGAAATAGATACGATATGTAATACATATACAATATATAGTATCTATTTTAAAACATATATATTTAATCTATTTTTTATGTATAGTCACAACTTTGTTTACAAATGTAATACAAAGACACATACATACACACCCACATTTACATGTATAGTACACATGTACTAGAAAGATATATACCAAAATATCTAAAGTGATCATGGTATGTGAAAGAGAAGGTAAAACTATTAAGAAAAAAATTAGGTTCAAATTTCTCTATGTTTAAATATTTTACAAGAGCATCAAGACAAGTATTTTAAAGTGAATATGTGAATATTTTTTCTTAGCAAAGAGATCATTAGTTACTTAGTTTGAAATGGATAACTAAAATAGGATTGATAGTGTACTTAATCATATGCTGTTAAATATTGCTGCATTATTTAGATTGCAGAAAATGCAGTTTGTAAATATCTAATTCACAAGATCTTCATGGTTATACCAGCATTCATGACTGCATTAGGGAAATGAAAGTCAAGCCGAAGAGCTATTTAATAATAGTTACTACAGCTTAAATGTATTGAGTGCATCCACATGCCAGGCACTATACTAAGGACACTCATAAAGTACATACTAATTTTATAATCTCCATTTAATGGGAGCTTAAAGGAGGTTAGTGAGTTGCCTACGTTCACAAAATCACAAAACACTGGCAATGTGATTCAACGCTCCAGTTCTGTCTGATGGAGCAGCCATGTTATTAACTGCTGTAGTTCACTGCCTTCGGAACTAGAAACCAGGCGGCCTGACCTCAGCTCTTGCATGTGGCGTATTGAAACACTTTTTAATTCTCATCCGTTCTATGAATTACAATGTACATGCAATCAAATGCACGGATGTCAAGTGCAGTTTTGATGAGTTTTAACAAATGTATATACACTTATGGAGCAATAATGCCAATAAAGCTTAGAAAAGTTCTCCTGTATCTATCTTTTCCATCGGATTCCCCTCTTACCATCCAGAGGGACCCCATGTTCCAACTTCAGTCACCATAGCTAAGTCTTGTCATATATAATCTCAAACTTCATATAAGAGATGGTGGAGGGGGCTAGCTTCCTTCACTCAGCATATTTTTTTTAGATTCATTTGTGTTGTTGCATGTATTAGTATTTCATTCCTTTTCATTCCTTTTCATTCCTGAGTAATATCCCATTGTTGAATATAACATATTTTTTAATCCATTAGTCTGTGAGTGGGCATTAGAGTATTTATATTTTTGGCTGTAATGAATAACTCTTTGCTTTGTGGCTATATGTTTTCATTTCCATTGGACATATACTGGTGAATAAAATTCCTGACCCTAGTATATGTTTTACTTTATAAAGAATTAATATATAATTTTCTCAAGTGATTATACCAGTTTCCATATACCCTCAGCAATGTAGGAGAGTTCAAATTTTGGCAGTCTTTGGTGTTTTCAGATATTTCCATTTTAGCAGTCCTAACAGACATAGCAATGGCACCCCACTCCAGTACTCTTGCCTGGAAAATCCCATGGGTGGAGGAGCCTGGTAGGCTGTAGTCCATGGGGTCGCTAAGAGTCAGACACAACTGAGTGACTTCACTTTCTATTCTCACCTTCATGCATTGGAGAAGGAAATGGCAACCCACTCCAGTATTCTTACCTGGAGAATCCCAGGGACGGGGGAGCCTGGTGGGCTGCCGTCTATGGGGTCGCACAGAGTCAGACACGACTGAAGCGACTTAGCAGCAGCAGCAGCAGCAACCGACATAAAGAGGTATCTCATGATTTCAATTTTCATTTCCCTGGGATTATTGGTGTTAAGTATCTTGCCAACTTCTTGCTGGCCATTTATATATATATTTTTTGGAAGTGTCTGTCCATGTCTTCTGCTAATTTTTATCATCTTTTTATTACTGAGTTGTGTTCAATTAACTATTTGCTCCATACAATTTTTTGAAATGTTAGATATTTTATTTTTTCAGTTCTTGTGATTTTCATTTTTTTTATAGTTTTCATATCACTTCTGAAACTTCCCATATTTTAACCCATTGCTATGCTTTGTGTGTTATTCACTCAGTCACGTCCAACTGTAGCCCACCAGGCTCCTCTGTCCATGCAATTCTCCAGGCAAGAATACTGGAGTGGGTGGCCATTACTCTATCCAGGGGACCTTCCTGACCAAGGGATGGAAGCTGGGTCTCCTGCATTGCAGGTAGATTCTTCACCATCTTAGCCACCAGGGAAAACGAATCAACAGATTTCACATAATAATTTTGAAGTCCCTATCTGCCAATTTCAATATCTAGGTCAGCTATTAATCTCTTTTTATTGGCTGATTTCCATATGACTCTCGGTCACATTTTCTTATTTCTTTTCATGTCAAGGAATTACTGATGGCATATGAATATTGTGAATATGTTGGAGAGGCTTTAGATTTTATTTTCTTTCTCCAAATGGTATTTAAGTTTATCCCAGTAGGTAGTTAACTGCCAGGTAACAGGGGAACTGAGCTCTAGGCTTTGTTAAGGCCGGTCTGTTTCATTTTTTCTCTTAGTCCTAGGATATAGTCTTTATTCCTAAAGCATGAACCTTCAGGGGTTTTAGTGCAAATTCCAAGGTGTTTTGCAATTCCCTCTAACCTGGGGGGATTAAAATTCTAAACTGGATATCCTTACATTGAGAAGATGACAAATGCTCTATTCAGTGCTCTCAGCCTTCCAGCTTTGGTTTCCTTCCTGGACACCATGGAGTACCTCCCTGCAAAAGCATAGGTCAAGGTTCAACCAAAGATTGAAGGTATTCATTTATAGATTCAGTGGTTCCCACTCTGTGACTGTCCCTGTTCTGAGATCCTTATCGGAATTCCTAGTCATTCTGACAACCCCAAAGTAAGTTCTGTGATTCCTAAAGCCAACAAACCTATTGCTTTCAGTCTGAGCCCCAACAACCATTTGCCAGGCTGGGTAGAGGGAGCCCTCAAGGTCAAAGCCATTTAAATGTAGATTTCACTCAGTGTGGTTTTTTTCTTTAAGAGGATTGACTGCTTTTAGTTGCTCTCTACTGCCAGTAAATACTTTTTGTCATTGCTTTTTTATTTTGCCAAAAATCTGTATATAATATTAGTGGGATGGCTAGTCCGATACAGGTTATTCTGTCATTATCAGAAGCTGGAAGTATATACATTTTTCATATTACTTGAGAGCTATATTTCTAGCCCTTTGTGGGGGAAAAATATGTATGAGAGTAAAAGACAGTGGTAATATTCTGGAGAGCAAAGTCAAGTGTGGGTTTTAGGAAGCATCCCTATGAATAAAGCTAGTGGAGGTGATGGAATTCCAGCTATTTTAAATCCTAAAAGATGATGTGATGAAAGTTTAGAAAACTTAGCAGTGGCCACAGGACTGGAAAAGGTCATTTTTCATTCCAAGCCCAGAGAGGGGCATTGCCAAAGAATGTTCAAACACAGTTGTACTCATTTCACATACTAGCAAGGTAAAGCTCAAAATCCTTCAAGCTGTGCTTTAGCAGTACATAAACTGAGAATGTCCAGATGTACAAGCTGGATTTAGAAAAGGAAGAGGATCCAGAGATCAAATTTCCAACATCCATTGGATCATAGAAAAAGCAAGTGGATTCCAAAAAGACATCTACTTTGGCTTAGTTTACTATGTTCAAGCCTTTGGCTGTATGGATTACAACTGTGGGAAATTCTTAAAGATATGGAAATACCAGACCACCTTACCTCCTTCCTGGAGAAGGCACTGGAGATCCACTCCAGTACTCTTGCCTGGAAAATCCCATGGACGGAGGAGCCTGGTGGGTTGCAGTCCATGGGGTAGCTAAGAGCTGGAAACGACTGAGAGACTTCACTTTCACTTTTCACTGTCATGCATTGGAGAAGGAAATGGCAACCCACTCCAATGTTCTTGCCTGGAGAATCCCAGGGACGGGGGGGCGCTGTTGGGCTGCCGTCTATGGGGTCACACAGAGTCGGACACGACTGATGCAACTTAGCAGCTGCACTTACCTGCCTCCTGAGAAACCCATATGCAAGTGAAGAAGCAACAGAACTGGACATGGAACATCAGACTGGTTCCAAATTGGGAAAGAAGTATGTCAAGGCTGTATATTGTCATCCTACTTATTTAACTTACATGCAGAGTAGATCATGTGAAATGCCAGGCATGATGAAGCACAAACTGGAATCAAGATTGCATGGAAAAATATCAAGAACCTCAGCTATGCCGATGATACCACCCTTATGGTAGAAAGTGAAGAGGAACTAAAGAGTCTCTTTGTGAAGGTGAAAGAAGAGAGTGAAAAAGCTGACTTAAAGCTCAACATTCAAAAAAAGAAGATCATGGCATCCGGTCCCATCACTTCATGGCAAACAGATGATGAAACAGTGGAAAAAGTGACAGACTTTATTTTCTTGGGCTCCAAAATCATTGTGGACAGTGGCTGCAATCATGAAATTAAAGAATGCTTGCTCCTTGGAAGAAGCTATGACCAACCTAGACAGCATGTTAAAAAGCAGAAACATTACTTTGCCAACAAAGGTCCATGTAGTCAAAGCTATGGTTTTCCCAGTCAGTTCAGTTCAGTCACTCAGTCATGTCCGACTCTTTGTGACCCCATTAATCGCAGCATGCCAGGCCTCCCTGTCCATCACCAACTCCTAGAGTTCACTCAAACTCATGTCCATGGAGTCAGTGATGCCATCCAGCCATCTCATCCTCTGTTGTCCCCTTTTCCTCCTGCCCCCAATCCCTCCCAGTATCAGGGTCTTTCCAGTGAGTCAACTCTTCACATGAGGTGGCCAAAGTTTTGGAGTTTCAGCTTCAGCATTAGTCCTTCCAATGACCACCCAGGACTGATCTTTAGAATGGACTGGTTGGATCTCCTTGCAGTCCAAGGGACTCTCAAGAGTCTTCTCCAACACCACAGTTCAAAAGCATCAATTCTTCAGCACTCAGCTTTCTTCACAATCCAACTCTCACATCCATACATGACCACTGGAAAAACCATAGCCTTGACTAGATGAACCTTTGTTGGCAAAGTATGCGTTTAGTATGCTATCTAAGTTGGTCATAACTTTCCTTTCAAGGAGTAAGCATCTTTTAATTTCATGGCTGCAGTCACCATCTGCAGTGATTTTGGAGCCCCAAAAAATAAAGTCTGACACTGTTTTCCCATCTATTTCCCATGAAGTGATGGGACCAGATGCCATGATCTTCGTTTTCTGAATGTTGAGCTTTAAGCCAACTTTTTCACTCTCCTCTTTCACTTTCATCAAGAGGCTTTTTAGTTCCTCTTCACTTTCTGCCATAAGGGTGGGTCATCTGCATATCTGAGGTTATTGATATTTCTCCCGGCAATGTTGATTCCAGTTTGTGCTTCTTCCAGCCCAGTGTTTCTCATGATGTATTCTGAATATGTTAAATAAGCAGGGTGACAATATATAGCCTTGACGTACTCCTTTTCCAATAGTAACATACAAGTGTGAGACCTGGACCATAAAGAAGGTTGGGTGCCAAAGAATTGATGCTTTTGAACTGTGATGTTGGAGAAGACTCTTGAGAGCCCCTTCAACTGCATGGAGATCAAACCAACCAATCCTAAAGGAAATCAATCCTGAATATTCATTAAAAGGACTCATGCTGAAGCTGAAGCTCCAATACTTTGGTCACCTGATGTGAACAGCTGATTCATTGGAAAAGACCATGATGCTGGGAAAGATTAAAGGCAGGAAGAGAAGAGGATGACAGGATGAGATGGTTGGATGGCATCACCGACTCAATGGACATTAGTTTGAGCAAACTCCAGGAGATGGTGAAGGACAGGGAAGTCTGGTGTGCTTCAGTCCATTGGGTTGCAAACAGTCAGACATGATTAAGAGACTGAACAACAACATCGGTTGTCCCCTATTAAAGTAAGATTTGGGGATTCCCAGGTGGTGCTAGTGGTAAAGAACCCGCCTGCCAATGCAGGAGACATAAGAGATGGGCTAGATGCCTGGGTTTAGAAGATCCCCTGGAGGAGGGCATGGCAACCCACTCCAGTACTCTTGCCTGGAGAATCCCGTGGGCAGAGGAGCCTGGTCGGCCGTAGTCCACAGGGTCACAAAGAGTAGGACACAACTGAAATAGCATACATGCAAAGTAACATTTGCTATTCCCCATATCTTACATTTCAAGACCCTTAATTCCAAATTATGACCTTTTAGACCCTTCAAAAATGTGGTTCTGATTTGCCCTTCCCACCTCAGATCATTGCTTTCTTTCTCTTCACATGTCTGATCTGGCCACATCTAAATCCTCACCAGCCCTTAAACACATCATGATTTCTTTGCAAAGTACTCTCTACCAAGGATATCTATCTACACCTCCCATTTTCTTTTCTGCCAAACAAGGTCTCTCTTATTTTTCAACACCTAGTTCAAATGTTTTCTCCTCTAAGAATCATTCACAATATTTAAAGGACAAAATAGTGTCCCTTTATGTTCCCACAATATTCTGGTTTATACAATAATTCCACATTACACATAGCAGAATGTGTATCTTGTTGCTTGGTCTATCAGCAACTTGAGGGCACAGTAGGTGGCCTTTCCTCTTGTATATCCCCAGCTATCTCAATAACTGACATTTTGTAGGTATTTAATACAATTGAATTAAGTGCAATTAAATTTGAGACAGAAAAGCAGTCTATCCCCAGCTACCTCAGTTAACTGACATTTTGTAGGTATTTAATACTATTGAATTAAATGCAATTAAATTTGAGAGAAAAAGCAGTGTAACTTATTTTTTAATTTAATAATACTGAAGAAGTAGTAAGGCTACTTTAAAGGCAAAGAATCAGAAATTTGAAAAGTAAAGTTAAATATACAGCAACAAGGTTGTAGACACAAATCTAGTGATGAGCTACTATATTAGAAGTGTTAAAAATTCATAGAATCTGAAAATGATCCACTTCTCTCAGGAATGGGGCAGGCTGCTGGAAGAGGTACTCCTTTAGTTTCAGTTACGGGAGCTTGAAAAGGCAGTGAGCGTAATAGTGGCTGATGTGAGATTCAACGTCATACTGTTTCCATCTCCCGTACCCCGCACCCCAAGGTGAGGGGGATGGACGGCCCACAGTCAACATCCAGGCTTACACAAAAGATACTCAGTCCCGTCCCAAATGTCTAAACCTAATTCCAACTAAAAAATTCCAAGATCAGAAGTGTAAAAGCTGAACATAATTTTCCAGAGAGATAGGACTACATTTGTCTCATATTTTACAAAATATGTATCCTATATGAAAAAAAGATAACTGCTCTCTGTAAATAGGTTCACCAAAGCCCATTTATTTTTCTTCTTGGGCATATAGTTAGACGGTACTTTCAAGCCACCCTTCCAGTTACATGTGGTCAAGAGACTGTGTTCTGCTTAAAGGAGTGTGAGTGAAAGAGATGTAACTACTTCAATGTCCAATCCCTAAAATGCCCGCACACGTCCTCCATCTAATCTCCCGTTGTCTGCGAGCAGGATGCAGGGGCGAGACTCCAATGCCCCAGAAAATAGCACAGCAACTAAATGGAACATGTTTGAATACCAAAATGATTCCGTCATCTTGCTAGGCTCTCAGGACTCAGTGAACCGAAGTCAGCCTGTCCCATTCACTCAAATACTTGTTCCTCCTACTTTGTGATCAAAACCAGACTAATGGAAGGTAAAGGCAGAGGACGGCCTAAAAACTGCCTGAGGTGTGGTCAGGAGGGAATGGGGTGAACACTGAGGTCCCCCACAGGGCTGGTCTTCATCAGGACTGTGAGAGGCCTGGCTGCAGCCTTCTCCGAAGGCCAGGTTTTCTGCTGCAGGAACACACCCGTCACTGACCGTCCTGACAGCCAGGCCAGAACACTTGCAGGCAGATAGTTAACTGTGGCAAGGGCCCTTGATTGCCCTCTTATTTCCTCCAGCTACCTACAAAGGCTGGATCCAGGCGACCTAAGCCTATTAATTAGGCTGTCTTAACTAAGTTTTCTTACACTATAGCCTGGAGAATTAGACCACCTAAGGGGAAGAAAGATGAGTTTCAGCTTTGCTTGGGGGAACTGTTATTCACTTTTGTCCTTTTACCTTGGTGTTTAGAGCTTGGGAATGTTTTATAGGATAGTCTTATTCCACTATTTAAATAGCTAAAATAAAGACAAAAGATATGTCACATAAAACCACATCAATTTTTCTGGCCTAGGATTTTTTACTCATGGATTCCAAGCTGCCTCTATGGCTTTCCTCAGGAAAAGCTCCTTATTTTAAAAATAAATGGACAAATTCATGCTGAAGATATGAGACGAAAAAGCAACATAAAGTACTGAATAGGAATCCATCAGATACTATGGACCACTGAATCCAAGAGCCAGAAAAAAAAAAAAAAAGAAAGAAAGAAAAAGAAAGGAGAGAGTTCTAAATATATGTTTAACAAAAAATACTAAAAGCACCATTTAGTAAAATCCAATTATTTCAGAAATTGGTCCTGTGAGGTCTCTCCCTTGTCTTACAAAGACAAGTTTCTAAACCACTTTTAGCAAGAGGATTCTGAAGTTCTTAGACCTGTACATATTTATTTAATCTTCTTCTGTAAATAAAAGATAACTTAATCTAAAAGCTGCCACACAAATCATATTAGCCTGAAAAATAAGAGGCTCTCTCTCATTGACTATATCCCTTAGAAGCTCAAGAGGATACAACAGAGTTCTTTCTAAATCAAATCAACATAAATTTATTAAACCACCTTGCACAAAGCATTCTTCAAGAACCTGTGAGGGGATCCAATAATGGTAATAATATGTCTCATCTTTGGAGGATTTACCAAGTGCCTTCCAGGTGCTAAGAGACTTAGAAGCTTTCACCTTATGAGAGGCGGCTTTGCAGAGTGGAAGCAGGATGACTCTGGAGGCACAGGCTTGAGTTCCAGTGCCACCATTTGGCTCCCTAGGTTTAGAGTTCCTCATCTGTAAATCGGTACCATCACAGGAACTCTATTTAGCATTATGAGAGTTTTGTAACTAAATTAGTTATTATGTGACAAGCACTTTGAATAAGATCTGGCATGTGGGAAGTTGGCAATAAATGTTGGTTATGCTACTACATTTTACAGGTAGGATTTGCTAGCTAGAATGACTAATAAGCAAATAAAGAAGCAGAAGTTAAAAGAATTGGTGAAAGATCTGTAGGAGCTAGGGTTGGAGTCCATTTTTGCCTATTATTAAAAGTGTGTTCTCAATCCCTACTCTCTCATACTCCCATTCACACAAAGAAGTATAAACCATAGTCCCTTTCCTTGGGAAGCAAGTGACTAGAACAGAAAGGCTCAGAGCTTTTTATTTTCACTAAAATAAAATGTAGTTAACAATATACAGAATATTTTATTAGCATGGAGAATATGTCTTTTAATAGATTAGCAAAACTTTGGGGAGCATTTTACATTCTAACGTGTTGCATTTTAAAGACCTTTGACAAAATTACTACAAGTTTAATTATTAAAACAATTCTGCCAGTTGGGCTGGGACATTTTTACTTACTTTACTAATTTTATAAAAGCTGAAATAATACAGTAAGTGCAAAAGCAGACATCCAGAATCACCCCCCTGTGGCAGATATGAATTCAAGTTTTACATCTATCAAACTGTGGTCAGTATCACCTGGGCAGCCTCATAAAAATGTAGATTTCCAGACCTGACCCCAAATCCAAGGAATCTGTCTCTCCAGATCACTGTCTCAGTGAGACCTAGAACCTCCATTTAATGTTTTCCACAGAGAATACAGATGCACACAACCGGCTGAGAACTTCGAGAATCATTCCTCCACACTATCCTGATTTCTTAACAAAGCTCCAGAGCAGGGTAAGTAGTTTGGTTTATGGTGAGTAATCTGAGTGTTCACTAAATAACAATTTGCACTTAAAGCCAACAATACTAACCTAAACTAGAACTGAAATCCAGTACCAAGTAGGATTTAGGTTAAATATGGCTTCACAAAGACAGATATGGCAATCATGAAATGCCTTGCGCGTGATCGTAGCATGGTCTCCAAAGTAAGGTCACAAGATATCCATAGAGAATGGAAAAATACATTCAAACGTCTATTGATAGTTATAATTTTTATCTACACAGGCAAGAATGAAGTTCAAATTTACTAATATTTAACATATAGATTGACAGTAGTACTTGTATATAATTTATAAATAAATGCACACATACATATAGTACTGAAAGAGGTACATGAATTAAAAAACTAGAGTCAAAGAGGTTAGAGATAGGGATTTGAGTGCTCCAGAACCACCACACTGCCAGTTGCTATCACTCAGATATTCCCGTATCTATATAAGGGGCATAGCATTAGTACCTACCTTGTAGGGAGTCTTACGAGAATTGAATGAAGTAACATTTGTACAGTGCTTAGCTTAGCTTGCGTAAGTGCTTAAGGAATCTAAGTATAACAGATCTTTCTACCACAGCAATTGATGCCCAGAGAAACACAGCAACTAGTCCCATTTTATATCCATGTCCTTGGCAATGTGACTACAGCTTCTCCCATCAAGAGATGGAATCTGTTTTTTTTAATCATTTATTTTTAATTGGAGGATGATTGCTTTACAATATCGTGTCAGTTTCTGCCATATGTCAACATGAGTCAGCCACAGGTATATGTATGTCCCCTCCCTCCTGAACTTCCTTCCCACCTCCCACCTCCCACCTCATCCCACCCCTCTAGGCTGTCCCAGAGCATTGAAGTTGAGCTCCTTGCATCATACAGCAAATTGCCACCAGCTGTCTGATTGCATATGGTGATATACATGCTTCAATGCTGCTCTCTCAATTCTTCCCGCCCTCTCCTTCCCCGGCGGGGCCCACAGGTCTGTTCTCTACGTCTGTGTCTCTACTGCTGCTCTGCAGATAGGATCATCAGGACCATCTTTCCAGGTGCCACAGATATGCATTCATATACAATATTTGTCTTTCTCTTTCTGACTTACTTCACTCTGTATAATGGGCTCTGTGTTCATCCACCTCATTAGAACTCACTCAGATGCATTCCTTTTTATGACTAATATTCCCTTATGTATATGTACCACAATTTCTTTATCCATTCATCTGTCAAAGGACATCTAGGTTGCTTCCATGTCTTAGCTACTGTTAACAGTGTTGCAGAGAACAGAACATTGGGATGCATGTGTCTTTTTCATTTATGATTTCTTCAGAAGAGTCTTGAGAGTCCCTTGGACTGCAAGGAGATCCAACCAGTCCATTCTGAAGGAGATCAGCCCTGGGATTTCTTTGGAAGGAATGATGCTAAAGCTGAAGCTTCAGTACTTTGGCCACCTCATGCAAAGAGTTGACTCATTGGAAAAGACTCTGATGCTGGGAGGGATTGGGGGCAGGAGGAGAAGGGGACGACAGAGGATGAGATGGCTGGATGGCATCACTGACTCGATGGACGTGAGTCTGAGTGAACTCCGGGAGTTGGTGATGGACAGGGAGGCCTGGCGTGCTGTGATTCGTGGGGTCACAAAGAGTTGGACACGACTGAGTGACTGAACTGAACTGAACTGAGTGGGATTGTTGAGTTATATGGTAGCTTTATTTCTAGATTTTTTAAGGAATCTACATAGTGTTCTCCATAGTGGCTGTATCAATTTGCATTCCCACCAACAGTGCAAGAGGGTTCCTTTTTCTCCTCACTCTCTGTAGCATTTATTGTTTGTAGATTTTTTTTTTTTTTTTTTTTTTTGGATGGTGGCCATTCTGACTGGTGTGAGGTGAAACCTCACTGTAGTTTTGAT
>SJYQ01000192.1:509381-532085 GCA_006410935.1 Redunca redunca | reverse complement strand
TTTTTTTTTTTTTTTTTTTTTGTGGATGGTGGCCATTCTGACTGGTGTGAGGTGAAACCTCACTGTAGTTTTGATCTGCATTTATAAGAGATGGAATCTATTTCAACACTCCTTGACTCTAGGTTGCTCACTTGGAGCCTTGCTTATTTTCCAGGCCAGACTGCTGAAGGATAAGGAACCACCTGGAACAGAAACAAACTAGACTAGCCAGCTCTCAACTTCCCTGGCAACTGACTATAGTCCCATGAGTGAACTCAGTTAAGATGAGAAGAACCTTCCAGCTTGTGGTGAACCCAACAGAATTCGGAGTTACACAAACAGCTGTTGTTCTAAGCCACTGAAGTTTCGAGGATGTTTGCTACACAGAGAGAGCTAAGTGATATACTTAGCTTTTATCATCAGGAAAAATACAAAACATTAATCCACTCTGAAAGGAAGGAACAAGGGAAAAGATTAAATAATTGTCCTAAACTCTAGGGGAACAAAAATCATAGAGCTGAAGTAATCAAGTGAAAAGCTGATTCCATTAGAGGTCACCTGTGGCCTGCATGAAAGACTTATGTGTTCAGGTCCTGAACAGCATCAGTGTTCTCTTCAGGGAGAAGGAGGTCTGTGGGAAAATACAAGGTGGACACGAAGGTCTATGTGGTGAAGCTTCACAGATAGGAGGAATTTAGTGATGTGAAGCAGCCTGGGCCTGACATAAAAAGTAACTTCTGTTACGAACCTCCTGATCTCTCTGGTTAGTTCGCTGATGAGCCTTGGGCTTTGATCCTAGGAGAAAATGACAAACGTAATAGAATAAACATTTACACATTTCTCAGCCCAGGAACCTGGAGCAGTTTTCAGCTATTGGTCTACACCTGTCTTCACCTCTTCAGTTCTTAGGATCTGATCTTTAAAAATCAGAAGACATTTTTTAAACTCCTAGAACCTAACTGCAGATACCCAAGAAACAGTGATTTTTGTTTCTCTTGTTGAACTTGAATCCCCAAGTGAGGATAAGAGAATATTTCTCAGAAATAGTTACAATAGACCTCCCAATTTTTCTTTGAAAAAACATGAATGAATGAGTTTTGTGTCATCTTCATTAGTTAGAAGAGTAAGAAAGTACAGTTGATTAAAATCTTACTCAGATTATGATAAAGATATTTAGTTGATGCTAATTGCATGGTAAATTATTTGAAGACCTTACTCATACATTCCTTCCACATATCCATGCTATCACTTAAAAATTTTTTCTTGATCAAGAAAATGTCATTTTGACATGCATTTCTGGTTGCCTACATATTATCCATTTTCATTTTCCCCACTAACAGAATCCCTATATTGACTGGGGTGGCAATATGACCAAATGAAATCCATAATTTACCATCAGCTCTTTCAAAGATGAAAAAGATATGTGTGATCAACTCAGATGGAAGGAGAAACCATCGAGGGCTTACGCTCACAGATCTCTTTACACTGTTACGATGACAGTGATGATCTCTGACTTTCCCATTCTTCCACCTGCCTGTGTGAAATTAAAACCAGATCAGACTTCTGTAGCTGAGCATGAGCCTGGAGACTATATTCCGCTATGGAAGAAAGAAGGTTGCATCTGTGGAGATGTCACAGTAGTCCTGAACGACTTCTGATTTGAGGCAAGAAAACAATTTTTGCTAATGCATATGTCAGCTAGGATCTGGGGTGGGGAATGGGGCTTCTGTAACTTGAAGCCTAGTGCTATATTTAAATGTTGTGGGTATGTATTTTAATTTACTAACAGTTGAAGGCTGTTCCTCTGGATGAGGACCTGCTCTTTGACCCTCAGATAAGGATTAATTACTGGGAAATTCTGAGTTGACAAAACATTGGAAAGGTAACAACACAGTTGGCAAAACTCCCAGCAGTTCATTGGAGGGGCGAGGGCGGTACCGACCAGATCCCTAAAGAAGGAAGGGTAGTAGGAAGAATGTAGAATGTGCCAGTCTGGCAGCCATGTGACCTCAGGATGGCTTATAGTTCATCAGTTCTCACCAGGGAGGGATATTTCCATCAGCAATAAGGCTGGATTTACTCAAGGTAGATGCTACTAAAGGACCAGGAAAAGAGAATGAGGGTCATATTTCTCCAGAATTCCACAGAGACACTCTGAATGAAGCTAAATCTGCCACCAGAGATGACAGGGATTTTCAAGCAAAAAATATACTAGCTGGTGTCTCAATAGCTCAGTGACAACTTTTTTTTTTCTTTTTTAATTTGGCAAGTTTGCTTGTTAAGAAAACACACGCAACTCAGTTTTTATTCAAGGGCATCCTCATTGCTTCACTCAAGCAAAGACCCTTCTCAAGGAAATGTGAAAAGGCAGGACCTACTTGAAAGGATAATTCCCCAAAATAATCTTTAAATCTGATGTTAATAGAGTCTAAGCATTAATGGAAAATTTGACCTTAAGTAAAGAAGAAATAATAACTGCATTCTTCGTGCAGCTATAACAGATCTGCTTCTACAGAGTCGCTTTGCCTGGATTAAAGACATAGACTGTTCCCTTGTTTCTGGAGAAGCCTTTATAATAGACAGCAGGCCAAGCAGAAACACAGAGGTAAGGAGACCTCTCTCTTTCCAAGAGATAAGAAATGAGTACATTTAAATACTTCCTCTTCCATCAGAAACTCCCCAGTAGCTGGGGACATAAGTTCAGAAGTAGGGATGATGAGGTAAGGTCAATGTTAACAGGTGCCTTGGAGACAACCTCATTTGTTTTATCAGAAAATGAGAGCCATGAAGAAAGGTAATCTTTCCCAGAGGAATTTAGCTTTTAAACTTCAATCGTGTTATAGAATCTCTTCTCCTCATTTTCTTCCTACAGAGAAGTAATATGTCATTTTATGGCCCATACTCCCATCTGTTCCAGGAAAAACTAATGGGTTTAGGGGAGATGAAAAAGGATTAAAAATCTGCGTGAGAGAAAAAGAAATCTCTGTGAACTTTCAACTAGATGTGTAAGGGTAAATGACAACAGGCTGTCTGCGTGTATGTATTCTCAGAAACATAAAAATCTCTCCTGACACACAAGAAAGAATCCTTGTTTTGGTAAACACTTAGCCACTTACTTTATTTTCCATCATTTTAAAAGGACTAATGACCCAGGGTACCTGTAGGTCCCGGAAGGCAGCCCTTTTCTCCAAATTGCACACATAAAGATGGCATTTACTGCCCTCATTCAAACACTGGCTTTCTTTTCTCCCATTATTTATTCTCAGAAGGAACTCTGAGGGATAATCAGTCGTATGGTGAGAAAAAACTTAGAGCCAAGAAATATTTTGCTAATTATGCCAGGCAATAAAAGTAAACTTTCTTTTTGGCATTTTTTTTTTTCTATTTTAAAAAAAGCTAGACTTCACTTACTAATGACTTCAGTTCAGTTCAATTCAATCACTCAGTTGTGTCCAACTCTTTGCAACCCCATGGACTGCAGCACGCCAGGCCTCTAACTTTTAGCAAAAGGCTATTTTTCCCAGTATTTCATAGCTTGACATCTTTAAAATAGGAAAAATCTTCCCAGTGGAGCTCACAGTACTTCATTAATTTGATAAAATTTCCTAATTCCTTTTCAGTTAAAAAAAAAAAAATCAGTGTATGTACTTACATAGATGAAGACTTTGTCTTAAAAATTCTAAACTCTCATACAAACATCTTAGTAAAAAATTCTCAAAGAGCATACTATAGTAAATTAAATTTTTGTACTATAATCAATATTTAACCCCAAATGATAAGAGAACAGAATGAAGAGTGTCATATGTGATTTCTATAACTCAAGTTGTACTTCCAGGGACTCATCTAAAGTATTTCTAAACAAATAGATTCAAATCAAAGTTGTTTGTTTTTGTTTTGTTTTGTTTTGTTTTTTGCCAGGGAATGTTTCTATTTAGGAAAAAAGAATTTCATAATTCTCTCTTTGGGGAATGAAAGCAGTAATTTGCCCCTGAAGTCTATAGGAGGGTCCTGGTGCTAATTAGAACTTCAGTGGACATTTAGTCCCATATCTCAGGCCTAGGTTATTTGAAAGTCAATTGAGCACCCCTACCTGCAGATTCTCAAAGATGCCCTCCTCCTGAAAGGCTACTGCCAAGGGAAAATACATTTCCAGAAGTCAATGGAGCAAAACTTTCCATTTTTACCCCTTTTTCAAGTCCAGGCCCGGTCATCAGGTCCAAAGACTCTTCTAGATAAACTCCTTCTAAATATATTTGTTCTCTGATGACACACTGAGGGTGAATGTGAAGAATATGCTACAGTTTTTCTTTCTGCTAAAGAAGGGTCTTTTGGTGGGAACCTTTGCTTCATAACTCACTCATTAAAAATCAAAAATACAGGGCAGAATAAGTGGCGGGGGCTGTGTGGGAGGAATAAATAGGTTTCTCTCTGTCAATAAAGCAGGTTTTGTTCATTCTTCAAGTTCACAGTAAACAGACTTCAGAGAGGATAAAAGCCATGGCTGGGATAATCCTGCAGCTCATCGAAATGTCTATTTTCTTCTTCCCCAGCGGAACCATTTTGCCCCATCTAAGATGCGTGTGGGAGAAGTTAAACCGGGCCACGTGTGCTTTCCTCCACAATGGGGCCCTATATTTAACACAGCACACGCATCCAACACCTCAGACGGCTTTGAAGAAAGCTGAGTTTATTATGTGGGCTTATGAAATAAAAAGTACAAACTTTCTCATCCTGGAAAAATATGCAATGAAATTTACAGCCAAAATAAGGAGGCTGTGCATAATGTAACACTTGGCGAGAATTTTAATCAGCGGATCGGAAAGGCTGGATGCAGTTCCTTGCAGACGTGTCTGAGCTTCCTTAATTTAAACACCACACACTAGGTCCTGGGAGAACATTAAGGAGACACTGTGTTTTCTGCAGGAGTGCCAAAAAGCACCACAAGCTAACTGAGAAGGGAGCACCGTGCTAACAGTTTCAGCCTCAGCAAATGAATGACAGCAACAGAAAGATAGCACCCTTACTGTAGAGTGAAGCCACGCAGATTTACATGATGATAAGGCATGCCAGCCAAGCAGGTGAAGATCTTTTCCAGGTATCAGTCTGACTCAGTTTGGCTTTAAAGAGCACAGTTCTGGACCTTGTCAGAGGTTTTCATGTGGGACTGTTGTTTTTCCAATTGGAAAACAACTATCCAGTAGCTTTCAATGCCTGAGCAGCTTGACAGCAGTTCAAGAGAGTTGAAAGTCGGGTCACATAATGTGAACACAAAACTGACCATCAAAGAAAGAGTTATAATGTGATTGAAAATCTCCAGGGAACCTATGAAGTCTGCTATCCCTGTCAGGATGAAACAAGAGCAATCCTGCCTCTGAAGCTACGATTTTTAGAGTCCTCTAAGAAAACATTTTATCTCTGCCACCTGCATGACACTTGAGTAATTAGTATCAGGTATATCACATGAAATCTCAGGAACTGAAAAGTTGAGAAAGAAGACTCAGAAATCAAATGGTAAAGGTATAAATTATATAGTGTTTGGACTTGACTGTATTATTTGTGTGAAGTAGTTTTCTTTAAAAATATATTTTTTATTATTTTAAATGTAATTAAATTTAAAAATGTAATGAATTCTAGGAATACAAGATGTTGCTTGAAAATATTCTTCAATGACTCAGCCCTATGGAAGGTAAATGAGGAACGGGGAGAACAATTTGCTTTGCTGCATAGGAGCTAAGTGACACTGGAAGTCCCCCAACTTTTTATAAACTGGCTTATTAAGAATGTTTTCATAAATTAATTCAGAAATATGATCTGTTTAGAGAAAATACTATGTTTATGCTTCAGTATTTATTTGCTAGGTAATAAAGAATTCATATACATCCTAGCATCTGGAGAAAGCTATTGTTTGTGGACTTAACCTCTTGCAAGTTCTGTGAAACCAGAAATTAGTGTGAATACAGTTTAGGGCATTATTGCTTCACTTATAATACTAGTTAATATTTGGTTTCTAACACTCCATGGTAAAAGCAGAAAGCTGAGATGTTAGTAGAGCCATAACACCACACAAGAAACCATATCTCCTTTTAGCAAATAGTTTAATGACAGTCTTGATAGTTTCTGTTGAAAATGAATATTGGAACTAATGAAAAAAAAAAAAAGTTCTTCCCAGAAGGCAGAAAAAAGTGATGCTTCCAAATTCATACAAAGTGCATGATACCTCATAATCAGGGGGAAAATACATATTAGTGGTTTTGAATGAGAAGAAAAAAGTGCCTGGGAGAATTTGATGACCAGGCCCTATGGCTGTGGGAGAAAACAAAACTCAAAGGATGTGTTTATGTAAGTTAATTATGCTAGGAAAGATGGCTTGGGGGTAAAAACTCCAACAAACTAATTTAGGAGCATGGGAATGATTCCATTATGATTGAAATTAGGTAAGAATGGCTTGACAATTAAAGAAAAGAACAGGAGACTTAAGTAATATAAAATCAGCAGGCATAACATGTTCAGAGCTAGATATTTCCGACTACAGAGAAAGCAAAAATAGCACCAATTTGGAAAGTGTAAAGAAGAAAGAAGATAAATCACCACTTGTATATGTCTATTCCTTTATTAAAGAAATGCTTAAAATGTAATTCATTAGGTCAAGGCTTAATCATCCTTTTAAAAAATCATTCTGCATTTTTTAAACCTTTCTACCTCCTGCTCGGGCCCTTTCACCTATAATGCAGTTTGAAAAAAAATTAAAGTTATCTTGAAATCTTAACCATTAACCCCCTCCCAACTTTTCAACTCCTTAATTCTGGTCACTAAGAGTTGTGAGGTGCTATTATATAAGTTATTATTTTATTACCTTATTTATTCACTTTTATTATTTGATGAAGACTTCACAGGCACCTACTATGTGCCAGGTACCACTTAGCATTGTGGATAGAAATCTAAAGAAGCTCAGCCTTTAGCAAAATGCCATCAGAATTACACGTCATAATTAGGAGAGTCATTCGCCCTTGTATCAGAGGGTTTGTCAGTGCTTCTCCTCTCTGTTGCACTCAGCGAAATCTGCCAACCAGCTGAAATCCAAATGCTCTCTTTATGTAACGTCTCTCAGCCAGGCCAATATCCATTTGTTACCCCTCTGACTTTGGGCAGGTTCCACAGTTAGACAGGATGGACAAACTTCTGGTCCATCGCTACTATTTGTGATGTTGAGTGAGCTGCTTAGCCCTTTTGAGCCTCTTTCCTTCTTTGTAAAATAGAAATAATAATCCTTATTTTTTAAGGGTATTGTTTAAGATTTGTTAGGATCAAGAATGTAAGGCAGAGGGAAGAATAGAGGAAGGGATAGTGAGGGAGTTTGGGATGGACATGTACACACTGCTATATCAAAAGTGGATAACCAACAAGCTCAATGTTATGTGGTGGCTTGGATGGGAGTTGGGGTTTGCCGGAGAATAGATAAATGTATATGTATGGCTGAGTCCCTGTGCTGTCCACCTGAGACTATCACAATGTTCTTAATTAGCTACACTCCAATATAAACAAAAAGTTCAAGAAAAAAAATAACATAAGACACCTAAACTATGGTAGACACTCATTAAATGGCGGGTGGACACTTTAATTACCATTAGCTTCATCACCTTATCTAACATCAGGGCTGCTCTTCCACTGGTGTTCGTTTCAGGGGTGATCTCAAAGGCCAAGAGCAGACCTAAGTCCCAAATCAGGATGAAGCATTTGGCAAGTGCTACAGCTCTACCCAGCAGTGAGGCAAATCTCACCCTGAAAACCTACATGTGTGGATAACACTCCACAAAAATTCCAAAGTAAATCTTGCAATGTTGGTGTTAGTTGCTCAGTTCTGACCTCCTCTTTATGACCCGCCAAACTTTTCTGGCCCGCCAAACTCTTTGGTCCATGGAATTCTCCAGGCAAAAATGCTGGCGTGGTTAACTAGTCTCTTCTCCAGGGGATCTTTCCAATCCAGGAATCAAACCCAGGTCTTCCATTTTGGCAGATTCTTTACCATCTTTTGGAGAAGGAAATGGTAACCCACTCCAGTACTCTTGCCTGGAAAATCCCATAGATGGAAGAGCCTGGTAGGCTACAGTCCATGGGGTCGCAAAGAGTCGGATCCGACTGAGCGACTTCACCTTCACCTTACCTTACCATCTTTATCACTCTTTACCGGGGAAGCCCTTGCAATGTTATTACATACCTAACCCCTGGAAAGGGAATGGCAACCACTCCAGTATCCTTGTCTAGGAAATCCCATGGACAGAAGAGCCTGGCGGGCTCCAGTCCATGGGGTCACAAGAGTCGGACATGACCTAGCAGGAATCCACCACCAACCATGAGGAAAGAGAGCAGTGGTTACTATACAAGCAAGGATGACTTTCTTATTCAAGGAGGATGCCATTTTCCTCATCCAGCCTTCTGAAAGTTACCATGTAAAATTATTTCACATTCTTTTCAGCCTACTCAAAGCACATAAGGGCTTCCTGAAACATGGGTCTTGTAAATATGCCTGAATGTCAGGATTTTGGCTGTAACAGTGGAACTAGAAAAGACTCCAGTTGTATCTTTCTGTGCTCTTCCTGATTTACCAGCCAGAACCCTTGTATTTGATACACATGTGAGAAAATTCATTGTCTCCCCTTTTATTTTACTGTGATTTTTTCAAACCAATAATTATCTAATTCTCACCCTTAACAACAAAGAGAATTTGGAAAGGAAAAATGTATTGCCCAACAGTGGAAAAAAGGGCAATGCTACACATAGTAAAGTACCTTCAGCAGAGCTTGAAATTATAATCTAAATTATAGAAAGAGAAACCCAGAAGAGTTATGGCAAATGAAAAGTGAATCCACTGGTGAAAATACACATCCATCAGTCTTGTTAATGGTCATAAAACACAAAGTGGTAGGGGAAAAGATGATTTTTCTAGTGTTTTCTTTATTCAAAGCCAAAATTAATTTTTTACCCAAAATGGTATATGACCAAGAGTTTGTACAAACTGTTTAATTATAAAATTGAATGCTATGACATACAGAATCAAACTAAATGCCAGAACAAAATGAATGTGAGAAACACTTCAGCGATTAATACATAACTATATATTGCATGTTATTTTTAAATAATGTATTACATTTACCTAGCTTACTACAATATGCAGACCTGACGCCCTATCACTTCTAAATGTTGCAGTCTGTATTTCCCGAAAACAAAGACACTCCCCTCATAAACACCTTCCAACCCTCCATGTCAAGAAATTGATATTTCCTATATTGTATCAACTGCTCCAACAATGTCCCTTGTCACTTTCTAAGTCAGAATCCAATTCAGCATAAGTGTATCTTAACCCGACATGGAGTTGAGTGATTTATGGAAAATAATTTCTTATTAGAATAAGTGCTCTTCACAATTAATTATTTTTTACGTTATTTTTAAAATTCCTTGCCACCAGATTTGGCACACTCTCATATAGACAGCACTGACCAATAAAATTAGACATTTCCAAATCACTTGGAAACAAATCACTAAAATCCAGAAAAGAAAGGGAAATGTGTTTTTGAAGGGAGTAAGATTATCAACCTGCTCTCATTGCTTCAATTCATGCATTTGTTCATAAAATATATGAATGTTTTACATTTCTACTGTATCCTGGTTTATAAAGAAAAATATATTTTAAAAATAGGTATTTAAAATTTTGGGCCCAACCTCAACTGGATAATATTACATATATGTGCCAAGCAGTGTCAGATATAGTATGTATTTTGATAATCACTTACTAACTTAGCAAGTAAGGTAAATATCTTGAGGAAAATATTTACTGATACAGTTTAAAGCAGTTTTGAAGGAGAATAGGGAGAAGCATGGATATACTATTTTTCAAACTATTAATTACAGTTTGACTATAAGCCAACATCTTAAAAACCTTTTGCAACAAGTTATTTATTTATCTTGATAATGGAATATGGACATTTCTCTAGAAAGAAAAAACATAGGCTCAACTGTCTAGCAGGGGTCTCAATACTTTCTCGTCAGTAACAAAGTGTGTCATCTAAACGTGGCAAACTCACTTAAGCCTGGATGCAATTCTAGACGGGTGGAAGGGCAAGAGGTTAAGCCACTGCTCTATTTATCAATATGCTTTTAAACCAATAAGTGGATCAAGTAACATACAGAGTGAATGGGAATTAAATGTAATTAAAATCACTGTCTCCACAGACAGGGCAGGTTATAACCTTTATTCTCTCTAACCAGGTTCCCTCCCCTCACATGCCTCTAAGTGTCATAAATAAAGATTTTAGACTTTTTAAAGGATGTTATATTTATCAATAGCTCATTTTTAAAAATCTGAGAAAAAAATATGAAACGAAAGTGTCTAGGAGAAGGTTGTTAAAAGAGAAACATGACAAGAAATGGCTGAAATTGTGATGGCATTTTTTTATGTGATAGCATATTTTATTTTGCTTTACATAATTTTGTTTGATTTCTTCTACGAGACAAAAAAAAAAAAAAAACCTTACTGTTAAAGTAAGGCAAGATTGTCAAAAGTATACTGCTGCTGCTGCTAAGTCACTTCAGTCATGTCCGACTCTGTGTGACCCCATGGACTGCAGCCCACCAGGCTCCTCTGTCAATGGGATTTTCCAGGCAAAAGTACTGGAGTGGGGTACCATCGCCTTCTCCAGTCAAAAGTATATATATTATATACAGTCCCAAAAGGGAGAATAGAACTTCTCAATCTCTGTGCATCCTGGTACCCAGCATTTGCCCACCAGACCCTTTTCCCCAATAGTGTATAGGTCAGAATGCTATTGTAACGAGAACTTTTGGGGGCTGTAATGTGGGGTAGGGGAAGGGAATGGTCTTTGAGAAGAAAAAAATAAAGGGAATATACTTAAAGGACTTTGCTAACCTCTGGGGGGCTAGCGTTCCTTGTACTAAATTCTGGCACAACTGGAACCGTATTCTAATTGGAACCAAGCAATTTTTTGGAGATTGCTGAGTAAAAGCTACCCCAGAAGCCACGGAAGGGAATGTCTGCCTGTGAGGTAAGACAGAAACCCCTACATCGCCACATTCTCCATTCAGAAGGGGAACATGTATATAGATTAATGAGTTGCTAGTTGCAGTATTCTTCTAAAAAGTCTCTTTTTTATGACCATATATGTATTATTTTTACCTTGTAGAAAATATGGAAAAGCCAAATTACCCATACTCCTGTAATCCAGAAATAACCTTTCTTAATGTGTGTTATATCCCTTTACCATTCTTTTATGGAATAAGCTGTTTGAGTTAAAACATTTGTTCTCAAGGTGTAATCCAAGGGACCAGAAACAAGAGCATCACTTGGGGACTTCTCAGAAATGCAAACAAGGGTGTCACCCAGACCTAGTAGAAATTCTGGAGGTGGGCTCCAGGAATCTGGAATTTGACAGACCCTTCAGATGGTTCTATTCATGGTAAAGCTTGTGAACCACTGTTTTAAAATATTCTGAACAAACAGATTTGAAGAATCTTGGCCAAATATACCATCCCCTTTTTAATGGAAAAATAAATAATACTGGGTTTACACTGTGCCTAATTCCTCAATTAAGACATAAATCAAACAGAATACAAGCTCTGATCCCTAGTTTTAAGAGTACAGTTCCTCTGCTGAAGGGAGAAACAAGATTTAGAGACAGTTATTTTTTTCTTTTATTCTTCCTCCATTTCTGGTTTTATTCTAGGAAGTATTAAGATGATTTAAGTTTGTGAGATCAAGATACCTGTCAATAAACAATTTTAAGGGCTTCATATGCTACGGTTTAAATTGATTTCTACAAAGTGAGTGTAATTTGGAAGAAAAAAACAATTATTCAGCAAGAATATTACTAGTTAGAAAAATTATAATTAGATAATTAGACATAATTAATTTTTAATAGTCTTGCAATAAGAATTCCAAACCTTAATCATCTCCCCCCCAACATCAACCTAGAAGTGAAACTGTTTACTGAAAGAACACTATACAAATAGTAATTCATTTTTAAAGGTTAAATTGTAATACAGTCACCATAAATATGTTATTGAAATTATCAGGTATTTAACAGTCTTTTTAAAACTAATGTGTCCATACTCTCTTGGGAGAGGAAAGAAAGAAATCCAGCATTAAACCCCACAGATATTTTAGAAGGCATTTGCTTACCAAAACAAGTGTGGTTTAGCAGTCATAAGCAAGTTACTACAAGCCAATGGCTTTACTTTTTGGCAAAGCATTGTTCTTTCCTGGGTGGTCTGATAAAGACTGGCAATTCCCTAGAATTATCATGTACTTAAACTAAATGCTAGTGAGGGAAAATTAAAAATAACAACAAGAATAAGCTTGTCAAAGAGCCTTTTCATATCATTTGACATTGTCTTATGTCTTTCTGTTTAAGGTTTTCTTATCACCACTAAGCCAGAAAGACATGTACTATTACCTTTGTGATAATGATTTAATTGTTTTATGTTCTTGCCCAGCCACACAGGTGGCACTTTTCACAGACAAAGAAAACCCTCAGTAAACAGGCAGCCCAAACCCCAGAGACGTGGAATCTGTTCTCACACTGTGTTAACAGTGCTGGCTGGTGTCTCTCCCCACACAGCCCTGCACAGCTTCACTCTGCCAAAAACAAACACAAACTACTGGTTTATTTCCAGCTGTCGCTGAGGTTTTTCATCTGATTTTATTTACTTGTCTAAAGTGGCTGTATAACAAGCACCAAATAAGCCACAATTGCCCAGAGCAGAATATAAAATTAAAGGGCTTCAATTAATGAATAAGTAATAACACAGTTAAAAATGGATGCTAACTTGAATCACTGAATGAGGCATCATAACTTATTGGGTTATATTTTTAAATGATTTGAATTAACATTTAAAATTATGTAAATGCTATGTTGTACATAAATTTTAAAATCCATAATAACAATGCATTGAGAAACACAAAATAAAGCACAGATGTAAGAAAATAACAATATGGCAAGACCAGAATGCATTACCCCTATTGTGAGAATACATGGATTTCTGTTGTATGTGAGTGTGTTGTATTACATTGAAGTTTCAACAGGTATTATATGTAGTGGTTTATAATATGGTAGACATTGATGTATATCTTAACTTTCATTTATGGTCTAAAAAACTAAGAAATCTAAGAAAGCAGAGAGAAAATATTACCCCCACCCCAATAAAATACAGACATAGCAGTCTTCACGATGGAAAGTCCAAAATTATCTACCAAGAGCACCAGGAAACAAACTGGGTACAACAATATAACGCCCACAATAATGACACTACTTTCACATCAGCAGAAGAGTCCCTGGGCTGAGGCCAAATTCCTCGGCTGGCATTATCCCAGGAACAACCCTGAGCCACATATTTTAATTATAATGCTAGCAAAGGGTTGCTGAATGCATTATAATAAACATGAATAGCTTTTTCTCCATAAGTTATGGTTCAGCCAACATGCATTGCCTATTTCAGCAGTGATATGTAAATAAACCAGCCAACCTGTATCACAGAGAAAAGGAAATGTGTAAATGGCCTAGGACACTTCTGTTCGCACCAGACAGAAATGCATGACTGTTGTACGTGGTGTCATAAGTTCTCTCTTAGGCTTGGGTGGGGAAACAGCCCAGCTTGTGCTTTGAAATCAAGTCCGATCCCCACTCTTTCAAAATTAGAATGGATGGAAGGGATCATAAATCACCTCCATGAATTTCTTTGCCATCCCAGCACTCTGGACTCAGTTTCCTTCTCTGAAGTATAAATGCGACAGAGGTATGAAGATCTCTGACGTCCCTCAATATTCCATGACATCCAAGATACAACTACATCAGAGGTGGTGAGGGAAGGCATGGGCTAGCTCCTGCAGAAATGCCACAGGACATCCAGCACAGACGCTGGATTAAAGAGAGGCTACTGGGGTGGTGGGTTCTGCTTCACTTCTTGCCCCTGACTCAGTTCTGCGATTCTGGGAAAGTTACAAACCCTCTGGGCTTTGATTTACTCATTAATAGAAGGAGATAGGTGATCCTAAAGTTCCTTCAACTCTGTTTCCAGGGATTGAGAATCAGCCCCTGTGTATCAAGTAGCAGTGACAAATGGCTTCACAGAAAATAAAAAGCTATTATAGACCTCTGGGATTTGGGACAGCCTCTGTCATGTCACAGAAAACTAATTCACTCATTATAGCAAAAATGGTCAACAGCAACAACAATTTTGAATGAAAGCAGGTCAATAGAGTTCTATTGATTAATCACAGGAGCTTAATTTCTACTTGATTATTATGTTAATTTATCAACAATATTATGAACTGCATTTACATACAACTCTGAAAGTTAACACATAAAAATGTTTCTTCTTTAGGAAGAGGAAGAGGCAAATAGAAGGAATATCGAAATATGTGTAAAGATAAAAGCAGACTCAAAGCAAAAAGAAACTAAATCCCTGTTCTCTTATAATTTAGTGATAATGTTACTGGAATCTGTAAAGAATGACATTTGAGAAGAGACAGGTAAGTTTTAGCACCCAGAGCCACCCAAGTATGATTTTATCTTCATTAAGTTATTCATCACTAAAGAATTTTGTGCAAATAGATGTTCTGTTAACAACTGAACATCTGCAAAAGCAAAACACAGTCATCCACATGCATAAACACACACTCAAAACACATACATGCAGCTCCCAATTATGACTTACACATAAGTTTGCATTAAAGAGGTAATTAGTGCATTTCTCAGACTGTTATTCAATTGACAATGAGCTACAATCTTTAAAAAGAGATGAAAAAGACAAGTATCCTTTCTTCTAACATAACTTTTTAAGGATGTAATAAATAGTTAACCATTCCCAGTCAGTCTGAAAAGAAACACTGAAGTATGCTACGGCCACCAGTGCTGGATATTGCTGAAAGCAGCCATGGTCAGAGAAAATATTCAACAGAGCCTTATAATTAAAAAAATAAAAACCCACTGGGTATGAAAGAACTCAATCCATCCCAGTAATTGCTTTCTGTGAAATGTAACCCTTGGTCCAAATTAATGAGTTTCAGGTGTGAATCTAATGCTTTCCATTTTGCCTAAGATGTTACTATTGCTTTTTTTCTGAGACACTTGGCCTCCAAGAGTATCATAGTTAATTTATCATAACATGCTATCAATGTTCAACATTCACTGAAAGGGAAAAATGCAGCCTTTTTGGTGAAACAGCTCTTGCTTTTCTACAATGACATCAGATTCCAATACAACTTTTCTTACCTACACATTTAAAATTCTGCCATGATTATTCTTCAGATGAACTCCCAGACTAAAGTAGGTGGCAGAAATTTTGATTTTTAAAGGCAGAAAAATCAGTGCAAACAAAGTCATTGCCCAAATTTGCCTACTGAACATGCTTCTGCTGTTTAAATACAAAACAAGTTTTCAAGTACTGATTTAAAAAGCAACAATAACAAACAGCAACAAGAGAAAGGGTGAAAAATCAGAGCAGTGGCTGCGACAGCCATGAGACTGATTTTCAGAAACATAGCTCCTTGGTTTCTTTCTACATATCTAAATGCTTCCTGGAATTAATAACTAGTATCGTTTATTATGTGCCAGACACAATGCAAAGAGCTTTTCACATCTTATTTTGAGTTCTTTCAGAAGTAGACACTGGGACAAAGATTTAAGTGCAAGTAATTTATTTGAAAGAAGATCCCAGGAAAGCCAGTAAGTGAAGGAAAAATGAAAATGAAGAAAGAGGAAGGACGTAGTACCAAGGAATTAACTTCTACGGACCACAGAACTAAGTCCTGCCAGGGAACTCTGGAAAAGCATAGCACACGCCTCAGAGGTGGTCCAAATGAGAGGCTGCTTTTGGAGGTGTTACTTCTAGAGACTTCCGGTTTGCCTTCTGAATGAGCCAAGTCAGAAGGCAGGCAAAGAACAGAAAGCATTCTGAGTAAGTAGAGTGTGGGATGCATGAACGAGGGCCCAGGTACAAGGGCAGGACCCTAGTAGTCTACAGCACATGATATCATTTCAACTTCATAGTGATCTTATGATGTGAATAAGACCTCCACTTTACATATGCGGAAGCTGACAGAGACATCAAGCTGCTTACCAAAGGTTGCTGTTTAGTCATTCAGGCATGTCCAAATCTTTGTGACCCCATAGACTGCAACACGCCAGGCTTCCATGTCCTTTACTAGCTCCCAGAGTTTGCTCAAACTCATGTCTGTTGAGTCAATGATGCCATTCAACCATCACATCCTTTGTTGCCCCAAAGGTTCAGTTCAGTTGCTCAGTCGTGCCCCACTCTTTGCGACCCCATGGACTGACTGCACCACGCCAGGCTTTCCTGTCCATCACCATCTGGAGCTTACTCAAACTCATGCACATTGAGTCAGTGATGCCATCCAACCATCTCGCCTTCTGTTGTCCCCTTCTCCTCCCGCCTTTAATCTTTCCCAGCATCAGGGTCTTTTCCAATGAGTTGGTTCTTTGCATCATGTGGCCAAAGTATTAGAGTTTCAGCTTCAGCATCAGTCCTTCCAATGAACATTCAGGACCCCTTTCCTTTAGGACGGACTGGTTTAATCTCCTTGCAGTCCAAGGGACTCTCGAGAGTCTTCTCCAACACCACAGTTCAAAAGTATCAATTCTTCGGCGCTCAGCTTTCTTTATAGTCCAACTCTCACATCCATAGACGACTATCAGAAAAACCAAAGCTTTGACTAGATGGACATTTGTTGGTAAGGTAATGTCTCTGCTGTTTAACATGCTGTCTAGGTTGGTAATAGTTTTTCTTCCAAGGAGTAAGCGTCTTTAAATTTCATGGCTGCAGTCACCATGTGCAGTAATTTTGGAGCCCAGAAAAATAAAGTCTCTGTTTCCATTGTTTCCCCATCTATTTGCCATGAAGTGATGCTTTCTTGACTATGCCAAAGCCTTTGACTGTGTGGATCACAATAAACTGTGGAAAGAGATGGAAATACCAGACCACCTGACCAGCCTGTTGAGAAATCTATATGCAGGTCAGGAAGTAATAGTTAGAAATGGCATCCCACTCCAGTATTCTTGCCTGGAGAATCCCAGGGGCAGAGGAGCCTAATGGGCTGCCTTCTATGGGGTCGCACAGAGTCGGACACGACTGAAGCAACGCAGCAGCAGCAGACGTGAAACAACAGACTGGTTCCAAATAGGAAAAGGAGTACATCAAGGCTGTATACTGTCACCCTGCTTATTTAACTTATACGCAGAGTACATCATGAGAAACGCCGGGCTGGAAGAAGCACAAGCTGGAATCAAGACTGCCGGGAGAAATATCAATAACCTCAGATATGCAGATGACACCACCCTTATGGCAGAAAGGGAAGAGGAACTAAAAAGCCTCTTGACGAAAGTGAAAGAGGAGAGTGAAAAAGTTGACTTAAAGCTCAACATTCAGAAAAAGAAGATATGGCATCTGGCTGCATCACTTCATGGGAAATAGATGGGGAAACAGTGGAAACAGTGTCAGACTTTATTTTGGGGGGCTCCAAATCCTGCAGATGGTGACTGCAGCCATGAAATTAAAAGATGCTTACTCCTTGGTAGGAAAGTTATGACCAACCTAGATAGTATATTCAAAAGTAGAGACATTACTTTGCCAACAAAGGTCCGTCTAGTGAAGGCTATGGTTTTTCCAGTGGTCATGTATGGATGTGAGAGTTGGACTGTGAAGAAGGCTGAACGCTGAAGAATTGATGCTTTTGAATTGTGGTGTTGGAGAAGACTCTTGAGAGTCCCTTGGACTGCAAGGAGATCCAACCAGTCCATTCTGAAGGAGATCAGCGCTGGGATTTCTTTGGAAGGACTGATGCTAAAGCTGAAACTCCAGCACTTTGGCCACTTCATGAGAAGAGTTGACTCATTGGAAAAGACTCTGATGCTGGGAGGGATTGGGGGCAGGAGGAGAAGGGGACGACTGAGGATGAGATGGCTGGATGGCATCACGGACTTGATGGATGTGAGTCTGAGTGAACTCCGGGAGTTGGTGATGGAGAGGGAGGCCTGGCGTGCTGGGATTCATGGGGTCGCAAAGAGCTGGACACGACTGAGTGAATGAACTGAACTGAGACTGGATGCCCTTATCTTAGTTTTCGCTAATAAATGATGAAGCAGAGATGGGAAATCTGGGGCTGTCTGACTCTAAACCTTAGTCCTGACCATAGTGTTATAGTGACAAGGAATGAAATAGGCTCCATTGTAACATTCCAGGAAGCCCCAAGTGAGAGAGACAGCATTATTAAAGGTCTCATTCCTTCCCAGTGGCAAAATAAATAGCTATTGGAACTGAGGGTAAGGATTAGAAGGCTGAATGCAACCATGAGTACCCTGCCCAGGACAAGCAAATAGACCAGGACCATCACCCTTAGTTATATATTTTGATAATCATGTAAACATTTGCCAGAAGGTCTCCAGCCTTGGAATTCCTTCAGTGCGTGGTCTGAGTGAGCCCAGGTTCATATTATATGTCACCTAAGACTCATCTACTTGCTGAAATGTTAACTATTTTTGAGTTTTGTATAGGAAAGATTGGTGGTAGTGGTCCTAGGGGTGATTTTTTTTAACTTTTCAAGTTCTTTGTTACTGTTTTATTGTTAATTGCAATGGTCAAATAATATGACACAGTTGTACCCAATATTAAAAAAAAGGAAGGAAAATAAAAAGGAAACAAATAGAATTTTAGCAGAATAAGGGACTGTGTTTGAATGGTAGCTACAAATGTGACAGCTACCTCATAGTTTGAAAAAAATATGATGTTGGTGATATATGAGATAAAATATTATGGCAAAGTTATTTTCTACTGAAATTTCTCAAAATGTAAAATTAATATTATTAAAGTTAATATTACTACTTATAGCTTTAATCACATAAATAATTTAGGTTAGGAGAGAAACTTCTGAACAAAGATCCCTTACAGTCAACTGTCTAAACATTTATGAAAAATAATGAAAATAAGCCAATGGCAGGAAAATAAATTTCAAGATAAGCATGTTTCAAAAATATTGATGAGGTAACCTACCCTGGTTGGGTATCCCTGTGTTCCTGACTTGGTATCCAGTGACCAGACAGTTTTTAGGACTTTTTAAATTTCTACTGTTTATCACCTGACTAGGCCCCCATCTCTACCGGGATCTTTCATAATAGGAATATATTTATAAATTCATAAATATCTATGAATAAATGAGAAACAGATCCTGCTAAATACCTGAGCCATAGGCTCTGAGTTCCCCAAGAAGCATCAATAGCATCAATACATAAACCCAGGGCAGGGATTGGATTTGGTGGGTACTGTGGGCTGGGCATGCATTAGGATGGTTGGAGCTGTGAGCTGGTCACCGTATCTGTGGCTGGAGTCAAAGACAAGTGAGGTGGGAAGATCTGGAGAGGCACACATCCTGAGGCAGGAATCAGGCTCAGGGTAATGTGGTCATTTTACACCTGGGCTTCCTGACACATATTACGCTACCTTCATTCCTTGAATTTGCTACAGTGTAGCCAAATAGCTCAGGACTGAGATTTGTGATCAAGCAAACCAGGGATTCTAGACTCTACCTTCCTCCACTATATCCTTCCCACCCCTATTTCTTTCCCATCACTTATTAATCCTGTATATTCTTGGGTAAGTTGATTTCAGCTTTGATCACCAACGATTTGGAAAATATGGTCCAGTCAAAGTCAAGGATAGGCAGCCCTGTCCTGTCCTCCTCTGGACTTCTCCATTCTTGTTCTGGTACTTTTTTCATGTGTAATGAAAGCAGGGTCGGGTTATTGCTAGTTCTGTGGAGGTTCCAATTGCCTCTCTCTAAAACTATAAACCAGTCCTCTCTGCACTGGGAACTACTTTCCTGTTTCTTTCTCTTGGGCATTTCACCCTCCTATAACAACACTGTCCTCAGTGGAATCTTCAAATCATACAAGTTTGGGAAATGCAGCATATGTGGTCCCTGTCTTGGAGATTAATAGTGCACACTAGTACAGTAAACGATACTACAGGAAAGACATTTATTTAATGACATTTAATTCAGTATTTCTCAAACTTACCTGATCACAGAACCCTATGTCAGACATAACCCCTCTTGGCATCCTATAGGCCTGTGTTCTACCAAGTGGCTATGGATATTCTCATATCGTCTGTTTCACTGATCTCTTGTTTCCTCCATACTTTATAATTTTCAGCTCTCAGTCTGGCAATGGTGCTTGTACCTTACCTACCCTGGTGGTTTGGTCTCTGAATGCTTTTCATAGACCAAATTATATAAACTCACTTGTCATTTCAGTGTTTCACACAAAACTGCTTCTGGCAACTCTACTAAAGTCTATACCATGGTACGTGGTGTGAAAGTTTATTAACAACTAACTTTTTGGTTTATTGGAATCAGTTTCTGTCTGTCCTTCAAAAAAATCTCATCATTTGGTGGGGAAGTGGTATAAAAAGACAAAACAAATTCCATAGGGATTATGTGGCCACAGAAGAACAGCTAGCTCTTTGTTGTCAGCCTACCATAACAACCAAAAGACAGAAAAAGTTAATTCCATTTTATTTTGCAATCCACAAACAATTACTACGTTTTAGCACTGAAACTTTAACCTTCTCATGACTAAGAACCACTAAGAACTCTGCCATAAATTCTGTTCTCCATCATCATTTTTCAAAAGCCTAAAGGTTACAGGGAACTCTACTCAGTATTCTGTAATAACCTATATGGTAAAAGAACCTGAAAAAGAATGGAGATATATATATATATATTATATTACATTTAATATATATAATTGACTCACTTTGCTGCACAACTGAAACTAACACAACATTGTAAAACAACTATACTCCAATAAATTTTTAAAAAATAAATTAATTAAAAGTACAAAGCTTAAAAAAAAAAAAAGATAAAAAGAACAGGGCAGGGGGCAATTCCTGATGCTGTTTTCCCAGTATGGAGTAAGGTAATAGATCAAGATATGATGATATCAACACTTTAACTTGAAGGAAATAGGACGTCAATAACGATAACCAAGTGTTTCATGACTAAAAGTCAGATCAGGACATGTTTACATGATAAGATGCTTAGACTTTCTATACCTCAGAATTCTCAGTAAGTTGCAGACATAACCAGCTCATTCTCTTCAAGTAGGAAGACTTGCCCACCAAAATTTAGTAGCAACCAGCATGGGGAGGCACAGATTCTTAGATATCTCAGCTATTAAAATGCCCAGAACAAACCTCCTCCTCATGTTAATAAAAGGATGTGTTAAGTCTAGGCACTTTAAGGAGTTGACAAGCTGTCTCCCTCTACCTCCTCTTCCTTCTGAACTTATGGATTTGACTTTTCTGAGAAGGAAGTTATTGGCTCAACTCAAGCCTTCAGTGTGCAGGAGCACTGCAAAAGCAAGTCATTATGAGTCTATGCATGCCCGACTTGGATCCAGAGGCAAGAACTGAGGATATTCATCCTGTAAGCCCAGCTCCGCCCAGCCTGTAACTCAGTGAGAACCAAACCTGGGTGTGTACTAGACGTGGAATTCTAACAAAAAGAGGGTTACTGGCATTAGCTTCTGTGCCCTGAATTTGACATTAATTGTACCCAGGGCAAACCTTGGTTGGCAGAGGCAGGGGGGAGGGTGATCTGTGTACTAACAGAGCTATGGCCGAATGCTGGCCCCCAGTATATGTGCACAGTCCCCCAGGACCAAGCTCCAACTCTAGTTCTTTGTTAACAGCACATATCCTGAGTGAACTGCAGTCCTGCTCTGAAGCTTGACTCCTGAGCTAAGATCCTAAACGCTCATCCCAGGCTTTTTAGGGGAGAGATCTTTCTTACTCTCCACGCTATGGCTGTGGTCATGGCTCGATCCAGGAGAAGCTTGCCACAAGCAGTGAAGATGTTCCGCTCTGAAGCTTTCCATTGTTATTATCTACATATCCCTGCCCATGAGAGTAGACCTTGCAGATATCATTTTTGGTGTATAGCTGAGGAAATGGAAAATGCCTTCTTCGGGACCAGTTCCCCAAGTCCAACCTGCCACGGTCTTTAAGAATATTTCCTCCTGCCAGATGGCCCATGCTTCATGGCAATGCCAGCTGAGTGCATAACAGGAAAATGGTGGGATGTATCCTAGAACACAAACTGCTATTCCTTTTCTTTTTATCCATCTTCTAAGATGTAAACATGCCTTTAACAAAAATGGGCAGGGAGGTGGGAGCCTTAGGTATGGAGCCTAGGTATGCCAGCCTTAAATGTGAAGTGGAGAAGACTGGAATCTGACATTCATAAACACCCATAGGCTTCCAGTTTTCCTGTCTACTCCTGAGAAAACATGTTAATATCAGTGATAGCCTCATGGACCCATCAAAACCAGTGCTCTGAGGAGAAACTGTGGACCCCCATCTTTTTCCTTCTCTGTTTTCCCAGATGAGCGACAAGAGCTTAAATCTCTAGGAACAGTAGACTAATTGGCATAGGTGATGCTTTTCTTATTTAACAAAGAATTTCTTGGTTGACTATACAATGGCACAGACCGCAGAATACTATACAGTTATTAAAAAGGTAAAATTGGATCCTTATCAGGACCCAAATGAATGTTTATTACATACTTTTAGGTGAATGAACTATATTGCAGAGTAATAATACATATTATCTGACTCCATTTTTATAAAAACAAAACAAATACCCTC
>SJYQ01000192.1:455622-502063 GCA_006410935.1 Redunca redunca | reverse complement strand
GGGTAAGATTTCAGAAGAAAAATTATCATATAATAATCTATATGTATAAAATATTATTAGAATACTAAATTATAAATAAATAATTTTTGAAAACGAAATGATGATGGATCCAATTTTTTATTTTAATGAGTTACTAAGCAAAAGCAACTAAACTACTACAAAGTAGTAAAAGAGCTTTGAAATGGGCTTTTGAAGATCAGCACTCACATATATTGATCATGCTTTCTAGCTCACAGACTCAGATCTTTCCATTGCTACTAACAGTTTTCAAGCAGCTGTGTCAGGCTCTTAGTCATGAAAAGAAGGCCCTTTCCTCATGATGAAACATCACTTACTAGGCACAAAGAATACAAAACTACAATCCAGATTCACCTCTGTTTCTTAGATTCACGGGAGCAGTTTTAATGGCTGGCAAAAATACAGTTGTTTAAGATAATCAGAATTTAAATTTTATTAAAGCCATAATTTATTTAGTGTTTACATGCAATCTGCTAAATACTTTATATACAATTGGCCATTTGTAAACAAGTGTTCTGCACCTGCAGTCTTAATCAACCACAGATCAAAACTATTTTTTTAAAAATTCCAGAAAGTTCCAAAAAGCAAAACTTGAATTTGCCTCATGCCAATAACTCCTAATATAGCATTTACACTGTACTAGGTACTTTGAGTAATCCAAAGAAAATTGAAAGTATACAAGAGGATGTGTATAGGTTATTTGCAAATATAACATCATTTATATAAGGGACTTGTACATCTGCAGATGTTGTTAACTGAGGGGGTTCTGAACCAATCATCCAGGATACAGAGGGATGACTGTTCATTATTGCTTTTAATTCTCACAATAATCCCACCCAATAGGTATTATTATTCCCATGTCCCAGGGGAGGAACTGAAGCTTAGTGTGCTTGTTTATTTAATTCCACTCATCCACACATCTAGACATCCATCAGTCTGTTTATTCATTCACTCATGCATTCATTCACCAAATATTTGAAGATCACCAAATATCAGGCATCATGGCAGGAGCTGAGGCTGTAGCTGTGAAAAAAGCACCCTGAGTCACCAAAGGGGCCATGTATTTCTCAACCCCAGCCCCCCATTTGTCAATCAGCACATGGGCAGTACTGTTTGAACAAGAGAAAACCAGTTTAAACTTCTATGTCATCAACACCATTAAATTCATGTTGCTTTTCCTTTTTTCATTTCCTTTCAGGAAGAGCAACTTATGATACATTATAAAGTAAACTTTTTGGACTCTGGGGTAGAGAGAGAGGGAGAGGGTGGGATGAGACGGGAGAATGGCATTGAAACATGTATACTTATATTGTAAATTGTAATTTCAAAAAAAAAATAAATAAATAAATTTGCAAACCATCAAAAAAAATAAAAAATAAAGATGAAACATTTCAATACCTCACTTTGCTTGTAAAATTTAATTTTGCGACTGCTCCCAAAGTTCATCAAGATGGCCTAATTTCTAAATGTCACACACTTTTAAAGGATTTTCATGAAGTAACAGTACCACTTGCACTTGTAAACAAAAATACCAGGTGTGCGCTGCCACATAGGCCTGCAGTGGAATGAGTTCTGAATGTTATAAGGGATCCAGGTTCTCGACATGCCCGAATGATCACTCTGTAATAGTCACCCAGTCACTCAGCCTCCAAGTTTACAGCGCTGACCTAACGATGATTTCTGAAGACTGTCATTAAATTTATCCATTTACTTTTTATTTAACCCAAGGAAGGTACCAAGATCCTATACAGGAGGACAGGTGGAAGGGGACACACAGTGGGCAGCTATGGTATTTTGAAAGCAGAGCTAGGGGATTTTATGTTCCATTTCCCATGGAAAACAGGCAAATTTTATTTGGATTTTGTGTCATGTAACGGCAAAAATACTTATGTTTTTTAAGGAGTATTTAATTCATATTTAACCCAAGATTTCACTCAGTCTGATACCGGCCAGTGTTCTTGGTCTCCTCAATCAATAAAAATTGATCAGAAGCCAGACAAGAAATTCAGGCAGGGCTTTTGTGGCGCCCCTGCTGCATCAGGGTGAACAAGAACAGGAAACATTTCCTGACTCGCTTGCTCCCTGAAGTAGGGGTGGGTGAGCTTGTTCCTTATATGGAGTGAGTGTAGGGGTCAATCCAGGTCTTGGGCCAGAGGGGTGGCTTAGGTCGTTTGCCCACCCCTAAGGTGGTACTGAGCACAGAGGTTATATGCAATACCGTGGTTTTGCTCCTGACACTTTACTTTCGCTCCCAGCTCTTCAGAAGAGGCAGTTGGGATATTTTGGTCTTTTTGTATCTTTTATCCAGAATGTGCCCCAACTGCAGGCAGTTAATTTTTAGTCCCTTAGGGTTTCTTTGTAGTTTGTTTCTTGAGAAGTTTGTCCTGGTACAAGCATTGCAGCAAAGGGTCCCAAGTCCCTGCCTATCTCACTTCTTAATGTTACAATCCCTGTGGGGTGTACTTGGAAGGCTGATAGATATTATGGCGGTGTTATATCCCCACCCCTTCTGGACACTCTTTGACCCTGCCACCAGCCTCTCCCACTAGACTCTAAGTTCCTCAAGGGTAGAAACGAGACATATGTCTCTATACCCTCAGAGACTTAGGGGCCGTGAACTTGGATGGAAAAAAAAAACCCTTATTTCTATGAACCTGACTTAAACACACCATTTCTTTCACTTGTGAAAGCTGGGAACAAATAAAACTGGCTTCAGGAAATCCAGTGATTTTTATCAACGGAAGAAATCACAAATATTTTCCTTTTGCATTCCAGCTGATGCAGAGATCCCAGAATATCATTTATACTCATCACTGCTCAAGAATTAGAGTGATTTTTAGACCTGCTGTTAGCCCTTGATATTTAATGTGTTAACATAACATACACTAATGTTTCAAACTTTTATTTTAAATTTTTGGTAATATTTCTATATAATTGGTTTCTTAAGTAAATTTTTGTACTTTATTCTATGGATTTCAAAGATTCTGAAGAAGAATCCACAGGTACCAAGAGGTCAAAAACACATATACACACCAAAAAAGTATTAAGCAGCTCCTATTAGAGCCTGACAGGAGAGAATGGAAAGGGACGGGGTGAAAAGAAGAATTATTTACAATCCTGTTGGCGGTCCAGTTATTTAGGAGTGATAAAGACGATGTCCTACTCTGAGGGTATAAAGATTGGTGCTCCCCTCTAGAATACTGTGCAATACTTTGTGTGCTGTTGTATCTTTCCTAATACTGAAGCAATCCTGAAGGTTAAGAACTTGAATGGAGGAGGAATTTGAGTGATAGCTCAGTAAATGCTGCTTTTAAGGGTGTACATCTGTAGTTGGCTAAAGGGCTGTGAACTGCCAGAGAATTAGACAAGCCTTTAGATTTTTTATTGAATGCTGTAATCAGCTTCCAAAGGGGGAAAAAATGATGGCGAAATCCCCACTGAGCTATGTAAGTGCATCCAGATTATAGCTGAGAGAAACAACAGTCCTGCCTGGCCACAGGTCACTGTAAGACTACTTGATGGAAGGAATTTCCCTAGCCACAGGAATTAACTCCATGAGAGCCTTCTAAGATAACTGGATAAATAATAATAAACATTTTAGAGCAGGGAAGGATTGATTACAATACCTAAAACTGGGCATGGAATGAGTGAATTGAATTCAGGGAGAGGGTACCTGGATCTTAATGATGTGCTAATTCCTTTAAGAGATGAACTTGATCTACTAGGAACAACTTTTAAGTCTATTCACAAGAGAAAAAAGAGAAGGAGGTATGAGATACTTTAGACTTTGCTTAAATGCAAAGAGCTTACCCTTATTAATTCCTCATTAGTCAGGAAACCCAAGGGGTTTGTTTGGAAACAAGTGAGCAAACACACCACTGCCAAGGTTAAACCTATGCTATCACTGGTGGATAAGATGTCCAATGGCCCTGGACCAAACTATGAGGCTGGATATATGTTGAGTGGGCTTCCCTGGTGGGTCAGCTGGTAAAGAATCCGTCTGCAGTGTGGGAGACCTGGGTTCGATTCCTGGGTTGAAAAGATCCCCTGGAGAAGGGAAAGGCTACCCACTCCAGTATTCTGGCCTGGAGAATTCCATGGACTGTATAGACCACAGAGTCACAAAGAGTCAGACACGACTGAGCGACTTTCACTTTCACTTTTCACTTCATACATTAAGTATGTATGCATCTCTTTATCACACATGCATAATGCCTACTCTGTGCTGCTTACCTAAGCACCTTACATAGATTCACTCATTAAATTCTAACTACAGCTCAAAGATATGAACACTCTTTTTTAGGATCTCCATTATACAGATTGGAGAAGGCGATGGCACCCCACTCCAGTACTCTTGCCTGGAAAATCCCATGGACGGAGGAGCCTGGTGGGCTGCAGTCCATGCGGTCGCGAAGAGTCGGACACGACTGAGCGACTTCCCTTTCAATGTTCACTTTCATGCATTGGAGAAGGAAATGGCAACCCACTCCAGTGTTCTTGCCTGGAGAATCCCAGGGACGGGGGAGCCTGGTGGGCTGCCGTCTATGGGGTCACACAGAGTCGGACACGACTGAAGCGACTTAGCAGCAGATTATACAGATGCGAAAACTGGGGAAATGAGAAGGTGAGGAACTTGCTCAGAGTCACACAAATTCTGGCAGGATCAGGTTTGGGGGCCAGGTTTCTAAGACCATATTTTCAACAACTATGTTGAGTCCACTCTGTAGAAACAATACTGTGGACGTGCAACCCAGAGTGACCGTGGGAAGTTGTAGCTTTGAAGTCAGGAAGAAAGCAGCAGGAAAAGACTTCAGGTGTGTTTAAAAGACTTCCATTTCATTCTTTGAGATCAATTCTGAAACATTTAATTTAGTTCCCAATTTCTTTTACTCCTTTCCTCTTAATAAGTGTAAGGACCAAGAGAAAACAGAAGGTTGAAAGGTCTGCATGACAGGGACAGGGTTACCATTTCCATTTCTTTTGTGTGTATCAAATGCAATGGGGTTTTTAAAAATCACAGATATACTGAAAATGGTCACTGCAAAGTCATCTAGACATTGACTTGTGAAAGATAGGATTAAATGTAAAATGTAACAATAGTAATTTAAACTACTAATAAAAGAGATGATAACCTAGATTTCCACTAGTGGCTCCCATTAATATGGAGGTACCACTGACACGGAGGATACTCTCCATTATCAAACTGAACGCAAGAAGGAATTAAGCTTCCTTTTCCTCCCAGCTTCAGGTTATGGAAAAATTAAACTTCAGAAAGGAAAAAAAATCATAATTCAGATTTCAAAAACAAAATTATAGAAAATCACAACTGAAAATAAGTTGTTCTCTGACTTGCAAAATCCTGACAGGAGCTTGACAGGAAACCATCCTGTCAGGATGGTTTTTGGAAGTCAACCGTCTAAAATGTTGCTTATTCATGATGTTGGCAAAGTAGAAAATACTGAGAGGAAAATAAGATTGCAATCTCTCCTTGTCCAGCTGTCAAAGACGACAGTAAATTTCTCTTCCACGAAAGAGACAAAACTTGAAAAAAAAATCACATTGTCAGAAAACTGCATATCACCTCCGTGGGTCTGAGGAACATCTAAAAATGGATGTAATGTGACAGCAGCCACCTGGACACCAATTCAAAAGTGACAAAGATTATTGCTCTAGTACAGTGTGAACACTAGGGGACTGGAAAATGGTAATGAAGAGAAAGTCTACACACATAACACTCCACAGAAGACATGATTAGGCCTTCAGGCTGCTGGAGAACAGAGACACCGAGCACGGTGACAACGTACGATTCTCAGAGGCAATGTTTCCCTCTGGTCTTTACTTTAATATTTCATGCACTCTTCTTTTCAACATAACTAGCAATTAGGCAGTTTAATGATAACAAATCAATGACCCTGGTAAGATTACCAACTTCTACAGGACCTGTACATCTAGATGATCGACTGAAAAGGTGATTATAATGTCCACTCCAGAGTGGAAAATTTATTTCTTCTTAAAGCTGGAGAAGTCAAGGTATACCCGCAAAGCTGAAATTTAGAAATCTGTAAGTCAAGGCAAGCTAGTCCTCAAAGCTCGTAGAGAAAGGCAGCTCTAAGAGCATCCCACGGAAAGATTTCAGAGCTTTCCTCTCCTCCCAGCCTGGTTTCTCAGGTCCTTTCTCTTGATGGTATTCTCCAGTTTTCCATTTTATACATGTGTTATACTGACACATCTTATTTGTGAAGATGGAAAACCATCTCAATGATTCTATTCAATGATTCAATTCTTTCTTACCTACCATCATTATTATATATCTTGACTATTGGTACTCTCTAATTCTAGTCTTCATATGTGTTTTAATCACTTTTATTCAGTAACTTTACGTAAGGAGATTCCATCAGCATTAGTGTTTTCTTCCTCTAGGTTTCATTATTCTTGCCTGTAACTGATCTGCTTTTGACCTTCTTCTCCAAATAGGGAACCATATTTCATTGATTTCTGACTCTCTGACAGAAGCCACAGTCCCTTACACAGCAAGTGCTCAGAAACTGCTTGCAGGTATAAAGTACAAGAGCCTGAAGATCTTCTGGAACATTTTGTTTCTATTTTCTTATGAAAATATACAACATACAGAAACATCTGAGCACAGCTGCACACCTCATGAATAATTACAAGGTTGGGCAACTAGTCAGCCTGGTGGTGGATTAAAACAAGGTCTCTGTGCATCATCTTCTCTCTTCCACAGGACTCTCATTTGGGTTCCAAGGGTCACTCTGGCCTTGCTTGTCTCAGTGCTGCAGGTGTTTCCTCTTGAGCCCCAGAAAGGGATGCAGTTGTTAAAGTGTAAATGCTACAGTGACTCTCAGTTAAAGAAAGGAGAGAGAAGGAGAGAAAAAAAACTAATCTTCTAACCCTTTGTCTGTTCCAGATTAATGGAATTCCGTAGGAGAAACGTATCCTTTTATACCCATTCTCTCTTTACTTCATCTTTAAGCCCCACTCACAAACTGTCTACTACTTAGCTTTAGACAATATGGCTTTGAGCATGATTTGGTTTTATTACTTTAAGGATGGTGGTTGGAGAGTGTGAAGTTGGGAAGTCTGGGGGCTGCCCTTGGGGGTAGGGAATGGGGGAATTTTAGGGGTGAAGTGGGGAGAACTATGCATAGTTTCAGGTCATAGTAATTATATTATCTAAAAACTGTATCGGAGGATGAATAGGTATCTGTTTAGAGCTTTGTTTCATCTCAGTTTTACAGACAAAATGACAGAGGGTATCTATCCACCATGTCAACATTATTCTCAACTATTTCTGGTTAAGAGGAACTTGTGAAACAAATTCCATCATGAAAAATAAATCAGAATCAAACTCCTTTTCCATTCACTATCACATTAAAATGACATTTTAATAGAATTCTTGTTCTTGTAGCTGACTAGTCTGTGTATTGTAATAAGCAATAGAATTACATCAAGTAAACATGAAGATAAATAAACCTTCAAAACGAACTGCAAAGTATTTAAACATTAATAGATGCAGTAAAGCAAAACATAAATAAATCAAATTCTATTTTTTCATTGAACATTAGAAAAAGATAGTTTATAAAAATTTTCTTAAAATTGTGTATTCTGTCCAATGTGTCCCGTATCATTAGGGAAACTCAGCATTTATTATCATTTGTCATCACATCCTTACATTTTTTATTCTAATATTACATGAGAATTAATTTTATACTCTTGACTTTGCTTTTATCATCTTGATTTTTCAAAGGATGCTTCACTCAATGGTTAGCATTGATCATATGCCTGATAGTTGCCATTTCAAGACTTCAACTTAAATTAAGACTATAATATAAGTAGGAACTTACTATATAAATATACTAATGATCAAAACAAAAGATTTCTCAAAAGATTGAAATAAATCCCTACGTCTGTTTTAATGATAAATCCATCAGTCAGAAAGTAATTCTTATAATCCATTAATAAAAATTTTCAGGACAATTAATAATTTTATGTTAGCATTTTTTATATTTCTTCTCAAAGCAGGCTCTCTAATTTCTGAACACTATTATAATGGAACATTCTAGCACTGTGAATTCAGCATCAGTGAGCTTTATCTACTGTGTGAAAGTGAAGTCGCTCAGTCGTGTCTGACTCTTTGAGACCCCGTGGACTGTAGCCCACCAAGCTCCTCTGTCCGTGGGATTCTCCAGGCAAGAGTATTGTAGTGGGTTGCCGTTTCCTCCTCCAGGGGATCTTCCCGACCCAGGGATCGAACCCAATTTTCCCGCATTGCAGGCAGAAGCTTTAACCTCTGAGCCACGAGGGAAGCCCCCTTTTCTACTATAAGCATGACCAGTACAGCTTCTACTTTTGGAAGGTTGGAAAAGAAACATTTTAGCGACATCTCCTGGACCTTCGCTTTGTTGGTGAAGCAACCCCTTGGTCTAGAAGTTGGATAAATGTAGTGGGGAAAATGAAGTGATAAACTGTAAAAGCAATAAGCACACAGTGGTAATGCTACTACAATGCCAGGGAGCTGGTGCTGCTGCCTGATCCTGAAAAAACACAGAAATAATCACATAGTGATTCTACAGCTGAGATATTTGCATTTTAACACTCTCTTTAGGATTTTCCTATAGTTGTCGGGGATTTTTTGTTTTTTGGTTTTTGTTTTTTTTTGCAGACCAGTCAATGACATACCTCCTCAAAGATGCATCTTCATCTCCTGTCCTTGCTGAACTTTGTGGTCAGAGGACTGTTGCCTAGAACATTGACTCCAGAATTCTGCCTGGGAGACAAGACTAGGGGAAAAACTTTCCCTGCAGACCACCAGGAGGTAAAGCAGGCTGAGTTTGCAGGGTGACCTGAGTTGAAACTGCTTATTCTCCCCCTTTCAGGATGAAAGCCTCAAGGACACAGCTTCCTGTCCAGAGCTGTTAGTCTTAGGCAAGCACGTATTTTCAGACTAAAGAGAGAATAGGTTGAGGGCATTTACTTTTACATGTTATGTCTATTTTGGATATCTTGAAAACAGAAAGCCTTCAATGTTGAAAACCAGAGGCCTTTCCTACAGACTTTGCGATCACCCCCTGCCCCACAATACCTGTGGCCTGAGAGGCATGTTATATAAAACCCTCTCATGAAGTCTGGCTTTGCTCAAATTCTCTGAACAATTCTGCTGATGGAACCATAGATGAAAATAAATTTGCATCCCTGGTTGGGAGTGGGGCGTAACAAATAGGAGAGCCAACACTGTGGTCAAATGTCAGGCAGGGAAAATAGTCACAAGGCATGTTTTAAACCAACAGACTATGAGAAGACATGATATTTGCCACAGTGCAACAGAAGCTTAAAATTCCATGTTTCTTCTCAGTTTTTCTCTCTCCATTCCTCTGTTTCCTGTGCTCTGTCATATCCCAGACTGGGGCTGTTCCTGGAGCTTGGTCTCAGGATGAGAAACACAGAACAAGTACCCCAGTAGCTTTAGGTACCCAAGCAAAGCCTAGCCTGTCACATAGTAAGTATCTGGAACAGGAATTTAAATTTTTATATATTTTTATGTGCATAAGAAAAAAATTTCTCCAAAACTTACACTAAAATGTTCAATTTGCTGATTAAATCAATGTATACATCAATAATTTCCACTTTCACTTTTTTTATTGTTTGAATTTTTAATGAACATGTACTATATAACTTTTCTTCACTTGTAAAAAAACTACCCATGCTGGTTTCCATTTAACATAGATATCTAAGAGAAGTATAATGAATTCATTTTCAAGAGAAAGAACATCAATGATTTAAAAAAATGTGTTTATTTAAAATTTGTAGAGTCACAGATTTCATGAACAGTATGTGATCAGAGCCACACATGGAGTAAAAGAGAAATACAGCAGCATGGAAATGGCAAATTTCATCTCAAGTTGTGGCCTTTAAAAAGTTCACTTAAGAGATAGTCATTAAATGACTACTCTATGCAAAACACTATAAAGAATTATAACAAAGGGCAGGACATAATCCATATCCATTAAGCATCCATACCTCAAAAGGATGACTTCCTTATTGATAAGTGCAACTCAAGCTAGAAGATTACAGACATCATTAAGGAGTGTGAGGGCAAAGCCATATTTCAGGCCACATATCAGAGGAGTCTTGAAAGGTGAGTAGTGGGAAAAGGCATGTCTAGAAAGGGAAAGAGTATGTAAAGAGTTGGGGACTGGAAAATAAAATGGCATTTTCAGGGAGCTTTGGGCAGAGCAGTTTACCTACAACCCAAGGATGAGGTAAGGAAGACATCAGAAATAAAGCAGAAAAAGTAAATGAGGGCTAGTCTGAGTTGACACCTAAGCTCGTATGAAATCAGGGTCCAAACCATACATCTGTGCAGGAAAATTAGACGGCCAAGGTTTAGGAATATTAACCTGGTGGGTGCAAGAGAGAATGGAATGGGGGAAATTGGACATAGTGTGGCCAGCTTGGAGGCTGTTATGAAGTCTCAGTCTTAACAACTTGCATTAGAAGAGTCACAGTGGACTTAAATGCCTATAAGAGAATAAATTTCTATTATTTTAAAACACTAAGTTTTTGGTAATTTGTTACAGAAGTCATGGGAACCTAACACACTTACAAATTTGTAATTTCTATCATACAAATGAAAAATCTCAATATATGTTCACATGGTTACAATCAAAATAATGATCAATAATCAGTGAAAAATGATTAGCAAATTAATAAAATGATTAATCAAACAGTCAAAGAAGTTTGAGATTAATTTTCTCAAAATATTTTTCTTGTTTTATTTATAGTAGTATCTTAAGAGACCATTTTTCTCAGAGTTGTTTAGAGTTAGAGAAACTCTGCTTCAAAAGTAAATCTCCAAATTACTTAATTGTGCATGTATGCTACACTTTTAAAGAAACATCTCTGCATCAGACAACTTTTATCTAGCCTTCTTACTTTCCAGGCTAAATAAGGGATATCATGAATCAACAGCAGCAAAGTAGCTCTGAGATACCATCAACTGTAATATGTGTGACATAAAAACAACAGATACAAAAGCCACCGATACAGGAAAGGGACTTCGTGGGACAGACAGACACTTACCCTTATGTACTCAAGAGAACAGGGCTGCTTCAAAAATCCCTTTCCCCACATAACCCATACATAGAGTTGACCATTTCTTACAATTTTCCATATCTGCTCTATTTAGAAAGTTTGTTTTTTACCTATCCACCATATAATCAAAGAGGAGTATGAATAAAGCACGCTTTCATATTGCATGTTTCTTAATTTCTTAATAACTCCCATCTTTTAATCTTGATTCTAGGACACATAGTTTTTAAATTAAATCCTACATATATTAAGATTTTGGTCAGAATTCTCCTTTTCAGTCAGATTTTGAACGGCAACCTTGAATCATCATTCATGATCCAAATTGGTCCCTTCACCTTGCTCTCTGAGCTTCATTCAGACTAACATTGCAACTAATGTTCCTTCTGTTTAAAACACTTCATCTTAGATGAAAAGCTGTTGAAAAGACTTTTGAATCTCAGGGAAAAGATAGTCTGGAAATTTAAATGCATTTCAATACATTAAACATTACATGCTACATTTAAAATTTTTTAGAAGCAACCAAAATGTTTGCCTCTTCAGATGGTCATTTTCTAAGATTCCACTTGGTCAGCCCATTCTAGTAGTATGTGTGTTCAAGTTGTAAAGATACAGAGACGACTCAGTGGTGTGCAAGTTCATGATGAATCCCACATAGTTTAAAAAATACCAATAATAAATTTTAAAAGAAGGCAGTTGAAATGTACTGATAATCCCAAACTGGCTTAGCAAGTAATGGACAAATCACAGCTGTTGGAACTCTAGAAGTCCGATGACCCACAAAAGTGATTCCATAAGTGAATTACGTTCTTATTAAGAAGGGAAATGTTAAAAAAAAATTGATAGATCAGGGAAAGTGTTTTAAATCATGGGATTCAACTAAATATTTGTGAATTATCTCCTTGAAAGGTTTTCCCAAACATACTTCAATAGAAATTAGACAGCATGCTACTCTTCCCAATGTAGGTAACAAGACTTGATTACATTTAAATTTTGTTATCATTCTTGAAATACTTATAAATATATGTAAGCTCATTTTCTTGACAGTGGGCATATTTTTACTTAAACCCTAAGCATGCAGGCTAGTAAGAACTAACTAAAATCCTACTGTGTAAGAGATCAATAATCTAGACAGAAAAACACTATAATTAGAGATAATCGTATATATGATTTATGTTGTCCAGAAGGCCTAAAGAGTTACATGAATTTTTAGAAAACAATTACTAACTTCAACATCCTTCCATTTGATCTTTGAGTCTCAGAGGTCTACTTCTTAACGCCTCAAAGTTCAGTTTTTCAAAATTATCTTCCTCTACTGTGTAACAGTTTAAACAAAAAAAACAAACAAACAAAAAGCAAATAAATAAGAAACAACAACAATAAATTTTTTTTTTCACTTCTCCTAAAGCCTAAATTTTAGAAACCGGTGAGATGCTCTAGGGCTGTTTTAATCTTCAGTTCAGCTCAGTTCAGTCTCTCAGTTGTGTCCCACTCTTTGCAACCCCATGAAACACAGCACGCCAGGCCTCCCTGTCCATCACCAACTCCTGGAGTTCACCCAAACTCATGTCCATCAAGTCGGTGATGCCATACAGCCATCTCATCCTCTGTCGTCCCCTTCTCCTCCTGCCCCCAATCCCTCCCAGCATCAGTCTTTTCCAATAAGTCAACTCTTCGCATGAGGTGGCCAAAGTACTGGAGTTTCAGCTTTAGCATCAGTCTTTCCAAAGAACACCTAGAACTGATCTCCTTTAGAATGGACTGGTTGGATCTCCTTGCAGTCCAAGGGACTCTTACCACAGTTCACAAGCATCAATTCTTCAGTGCTCAGCTTTCTTCACAGTCCAACTCTCACATCCATACATGACCATAGGAAAAACCATAGCCTTGACNGCCTTGACATACTCCCTTTCCTATTTGGAACCAGTCTGTTTTTCCATGTCCAGTTCTAACTGTTGCTACCTGACCTGCATACAGGTTTCTCAAGAGGCAGGTCAGGTGATCTGGTATTCCCATCTCTTTCAGAATTTTCCACAGTTTATTGTGATCCACACAGTGAAAGGCTTTGGCATAGTCAATAAAGCAGAAGTAGATGTTTTTCTGGAACTCTCTTGCTTTTTTGATGATCCAGTGGATGTTGGCAATTTGATCTCTGGTTCCTCTGCCTTTTCTAAAACCAGCTTGAATATCGGGAAGTTCATAGTTCACGTATTGCTGAAGCCTGGCTTGGAGAATTTTGAGCATTACTTTACTAACTCAATGAACCATTTAATCCTAGCCAACTGCAAAGAATAGTTCTTTTTCCCCTCCATTCTTGTCCAAATATCCCAATTGCATTCTGCAACACACCAAGTATCTTGGGTTGTTTTAAAAGCTCACAGTGTTGAAAGACAGGACAACATGATAGTTAAGAGGAAGTGCTCTGGAGCCCCAACACCAAGGCTTCAGTCAGCGTCCCACTACTTTCAAGCACAAGATCTCAAACAAGTTACTAAACTTTCCCATGACTCCATTTTCTCATCTAATAAGGGAGCATAGTAACAGTGTCAACTAAGGGGATTACTGTGAGTCTTAAAAGGGTTAATAAACATAGAGAGCTGGGCACACAGTAGAAAATGATAAGAAGTCACTGCACTGATTGTTTTGTACATGTCTCTTTGAGACAGAAAAAATGAGAACAAACCTTAGTGTTTTAAAGTTAAACATTATAAATGTTAAGATCAGCCAGGAAATAAAAAGATGGACTAAGGGTTCTTTAGGATAGGAAAGAAAAGGGCTTGGCTAGAGGAAGAACATCCAGACTCCAGACTAACGCACGGCACATCTCTATGGAAGGATCTGTCCAGCGTCTGTGCATTCATTACCCCTTCTGGAGACGTGGAGAGAAGGACCTGGGGGAAAGCTGAAATCAGTCACTCCAGATTTGAACAGACACCTCTCCTACAGCTTCATAATCATTGCATGTGGCTGCGATACTCTACACAGGAATTATATAATCATTTCGGGTAAAAAGAGTTTTAAAAATCACTTAACATCTCTCTAAATAATTAATAAACAAAGATTGCAATGCATGAAAATTATCCCTTTGTTAAAGATAATTGTGTGTCATCTGCTTTTAAGGTTTAAACCAATTTTTGTTTTTAAGTAATGAAGTATAACACTTAATTCTCACAAATCAAAAGGCTATGTGTTGTTTTGGATTATTTTTGAGGGACTTTTTAACTTTCACTTAAATTCTGGTTCATTTAGTGGAGAGATAGAAACACTCTTTAAGGGGTTAAAATAATTAAAAACATTTCCCACTCAAATGATCGCACAGGCATGAACTAATGACATCCTAAACGCAAGTCCTCTCATGCTGCTTTGTCCAATATCTCCATTGCTTTTTTTAATACACATGAAGGAACTGCTTTGGGTCACCTACTTTACAGAAGTCACAAGTGTGTTCCTGTTTTCCTGGGTAAGTGAAGCACATGCCATCCTAGGAAGGCTTCTAAATGCTGGTATTGTCAAATACAATAACAATAAATATAATGTTTCTAGTTCTAGTCTATATAATAAAATCGAAAAAGAGCAAGCTTGGTCACAGTTCCAAAGAACTTTACCATTAGAACTATGAGGAACGATTCAGAAAGCTTGGATTACTGACCCTGGAGAGAAGACCACACTAAATAGTTTCTGTAACTCAAAATTCCGACAGAGAGGATGACGAACATAGACAGCTTTTCTCACTATCTTTGCTGAGATAATTTCAGCTTCATTTCCTGCCCCCTCTACATTTGCTCCTTAGATGAGATTATCCCAGGTCATCTATTATCAACACGCTGCTGCTGTTAAGTCGCTTCAGTCGTGTCCGACTCTGTGCGACCCTATAGAGGGCAGCCCACCAGCGTCCCCCATCCCTGGGATTCTCCAGGCAAGAACACTGGAGTGGGTTGCCATTTCCTTCTGCAATGCATGAAACTGAAAAGTGAAAGTAAAGTCGCTCAGTCGTGTCCGACTCTTAGCGACCCCATGGACTGCAGCCCACCAGGCTCCTCCATCCATGGGATACTCCAGGCAAGAGTACTGGAGTAGGGTGCCATTGCCTTCTCCAATTATCATGAGTGATCTCCAAAGCCCAGATTTCTCTGTTCACAAATCCATTTACCTTTGGATAGAAATATCTCTGGATATCTTTGGATGGAAAGTTTCTTGAAAGAATTATCAAAATAAGAGTCATCATATCTCAGCTTTTCTGCAGTCCACCCAACACGTACAAACAGATTCACATATACCACAATCGCCCCCACCTCCACCACTTATTTTGTTAAATGATGCTTCTACCTGCTCAAACTGGATAGATGCCACGGTCCACTTTTAACCCTTTACCTTCCCATATCAATCCATCAGAATATTTTATTGATTTGACTCTCTATCTCAGGAATCCATTATTTTCTCCATCTTTTCTGTCACTACAGTGGTTGAAGCCATTATTTTTTTAGCTATATTGTTGCAAGGAGCTCCTAACTGGATCTATCTATTTTATCCTATATACTGCTGCTAGACTAGAATATTAACTCCAAAATTAAAACCTGACCATATTCCCCTCTGTTGGGAGCAATTCAGTGAATGCTGTCCGTTCTCTGTACCACAAAGTCTACCACATCTGGCTCTATGGAAGTGCTTTCTAAATTCCAAACCTGCTCTCTACTTTCCTGTCACTGCTTCTACTCTTTGAACATGTTGATTTCTTTATCCGCATAATTTTTGCTTATCCTGAAGGCTCACATGAGACACTTTTTTCAGAAAACCTTACAGATTTCTCTGTTAGCTGCTCAAAAATATAAACTCAATGTCCTATGTCTGGGCTTCCTCAGCATGCTCTATGAATCATAGTATATTTAATTGTCTGTTAATTTAACCATTTCTCCCATTCAACCATTTGGTCAGGCGTTATTTGCCATTAAATCCAGAATGCTTGGCACAGTGCCTATTACATAGCAGGTACTTTTTAAATGTTGAATCAAATAGAATGAATAAAAGACACCAGTCTTGCATGAAGCAGGGCACTCAAAGCTGGTGCTCTGGGACAACTCAGATGGATGGGGTAGGTAAGGAGGTGGGAGGTGGTTTCAGGATGGTGGGACACATGTACACCTGTGGCTGATTCTTGTCGTTGTATGGCAAAAACCACCACAATATTGTAAAGTAATTAGCCTCCAATTAAAATAAATAATTTTTTAAAAAGAATGAAGAACAACAAAAATGAATAAATTTTAAAAATCAGAATTAAAAAAAAATAAGACACCGATCTTAAGAATCAAAAATGTGTAAGGAGAATGCACAGGAATGCTGTAGATGTGCTAATAGTGAAACTTTACCAACTAAAATAAATAAATACTAAAAATAATAAACAAAAATACAAAATTTAAGTATTTTTAAGTTAAATTGCATTTTGATGTTGAGGATAAGGTCCTAAGTTCTGCTCCCCTCAAAACAGATTCTGAGACAGATATTTGTGTACAGCACATTTATTGAGAGGTCATCTCAGGAACTTTGTTTATAAGGAAGCGAGAAAAGCAGGACTGAACAGAAGGGGAAGTTGAACTGCAGTGTGGTTGCAACAGAGACCTCAGCTAATCCTACCAGCATGTTGAATCTGGGATAGCCCTGCAGAATTGGCCCCCATCAAGGCAATGGGGTGGGGCTTCTGTGCCCCTTCACAGCTGCAGTGTACACTCATGAATGTCGCTCATGACCTTGGGAAGAGAGTTACTTTCGATTCCTATTGAGATAATCAGTTTTGAAAAATCAGTAATCAACACTTTTAGCAACTGAGGGAATGAATGTCTCATTCCTGAAAAAAATATGTGGGTGGTATAGATGTCTCAGTATATCTCAGACACCTAAACACTTGACTGGCCCAGAGGGCCTCTGAATTTCCACAAGGCTTATCTCCTGCCCTCTGGGTTACACAAGCCTTACTAAGGCTTGCCACATACTGCAGATTCATCTGATAAACACAGTGTCATCAAGTAATAGACCAATGTGATATTCAGAAAAATATCCAGACAGTCCAGGCAACTTCCAGGGAAAGATAGAGAGATGTAAATTTTAACTGCCATCTCACCCAAATGAATACAAAGTGCTTCTGTTCATCTTCCCGGATAGGGATGGGAAAGAATGTATTTGCCAGATCAATAGCTGCAAACCATATACTTGGAGCTTAACTGAGTTTGTGGTAGACCTCTGTAATTCACCAGGGTTTATTTGGTTTTTATAGAGGCTAGACTTAGGCCCATCATCATTCACTTTGCTGTCAGAAAGTCCAGTTCTATAACAGCATCTTTTCCGTCAGCCTTGGCCAACAGAGAATAGGTACCACTGAGCTCCTGAGAGATAATGGTGTTCCTCTCACTATTGATTCCATTATCACTTTGGTAAATGGAACACCCTCTAGATCTCCCTGCAGAATATGACCATCTGGTTGGGTTTCCAGCCTTATGTATATCTGATCTACCAACGCAACTTCTTTCATCCACTGTCTACCTCAGCAATTCTATTTTTCATTCTGTAGGCCATCACTGTCTCCAAGCTCCTAAGACCCACCCCAGCAATATTTTAACATCATCTCCCAAAGTCACTGACAGGCTACTAAATTTCATATTATGAGAGAGCTCTCCCATATCCAAATTTATGTTCCAGTCATTTAGAACCAGCATCCTCCAGATCCAATTTCCCAAATACTCTCTTAGTTCTGGTCAGGACATGTTAGCTGGGGTCTATAGCTCTTTGGACTTTTGACTGTAGCATACACAGCATTTCCTTGGCCACGTTATTTTGTAAATTGATCCTAGATCTGAGTTTCATGTCCTGGAAATTGGTTGAGTAAAGAAACTAAATTACAATTCAGTTGTGAAATAGGCCTAAGCCAATCCTACAGGAAGCTCTGGTATTGGGAGAGTCCTTCAGAGTCATTTCCCATAAAGGCAAGGAGATGTGGTTTATACTGTCTAAATTAATAGCCACTGAACCGAGCTAGACCCAGGAGGCAGGAATGACCTCCGAGGGGGCTGTTGTCATTGATAAGTCACTAAGTCCTGTCTGACTCTTTGCAACCGCATGGACAGGAGCATGCCAGGCTTCTCTATCCTTCAACAGACATCAAGTCCAACAGGATAAAAACGTTTTGTCAAGAGAACATGCTGGTCATAGCAAACACCCTTATCCAACAATCCAAGAGATGATTCTGCACATGGATATCACCAGATGGTCAATATCAAAATCAGATTGATTATGTTCTTTGCAGCCACAGATGACGATGTTTTATACAGTCAGCAAAAACAAGACCAGGAGCTGACTGTGGTTCAGATCATGAACTCCTTATTGCAAAAATCAGACTTAAATTGAAGAAAGTAGGGAAAACCATTAGGCCATTCATGTATGACCTGTATCAAATCCCTTATGATTATACAGTGGAGGTGACAAACAAATTCAAGGGATTAAATCTGGTAGACAAAGGGCCTGAAGAACTATGGACAGAGGTCCAGAACATTGTACAGGAGGTAGTGATCAAAAGTATCCTCAAGAAAAAGAAATGCAAGAAGGCAAAGTGGTGGTCTCAGGAGGCTTTGCAAATAACCGAGGAAAGAAGAGAAGTGAAAGGCAAGGGAGAAAGAGAAATATACACCCAACTGAATGCAGAGTTCCAGAGAAGGGCAAGGAAATATAATAAGGCCTTCTTAAGTGAACAATGCAAAGAAATATAGGAAAACAATAGAATGGGAAAGACTAGAGATCTCCTCCAAAAAATCAGAGATACCAAGGGAACATATCATGCAAAGATGGGCATAATAACGGACAGAAACAGTAAGGACCTAACAGAAGCAGAAGAGATTAAGAAGGGGTAGTAAGAATACACAGAAAAACTATACAAGAAAGGTCATAATGACCTGGATAAGCATAATGGTGTGGTCACTCACCTAGAGCCAGACATCCTGGGGCATTAAGTCAAGTAGGCCTTAGGAAGCACTACTGTGAACAAAGCTAGGGGAGGTGACAGAATTCCAGCTGAGCTATTTCAACTCCTAAAAGATGATGCTATTAAAGTGCTTCACTCAATATGTCAGCAATTTTGGAAAACTCAGTAATGGCCACAGGACTGGAAAAGGACAGCTTTCATTCTAATCCCAAAGAAGGGCAATTTCAAGGAACTACTGTACAACTGCAGTCATTTCGCATGGTAATTAAGATTATGCTCAGAATCGTTCAAGGTAGGCTTCCGTAATGTGTGAACTGAGAACTTCCAGATGTACAAGCTGGGTTTAGAAAAGGCAGAGGAACCAGAGATCAAATTGCCAACAGTCACTGGATCGTGGAGAAAGCAAGGGAGCTCCAGAAAAACATTCTCTTCAGTCCACGGGGTCTCAAAGTTGGACAAGACTTAGCAGCTGAACAGCAACCACCAACAGAGAACCTTAGCTTGAGTCATCAGCAGGTCACACTCCCAGTAACAGGGGAATGAGTGTCTCTGTTCCGAAATGGGGAGCTGAGTGGCACACCAGGGCGTCCACTCTGGGCAGTATGCCAGTGGGCCTAAAACATAATGAGCTAAATCTTTAAAATTCACCATTTCTCCCTTCTTTGGTACCTGACATCTTTGACAGCTCGGGTATATTGGCTGTCACTTCATGTGTGTTATTTGCTCATTCATATTTGAGTCTTTGCAACGCCATCGACTGAAGCCCACCAGGCTCCTCTGTCCATGGGATTCTCCAGGCAAGAATACTGAAGTGGGTTGACAGTTCTTTCTCCAGGGGATTTTCCCGACCCAGGATCAAACCCAGGGCTCCCATGTTGCAGGCAGACTCCTTACTATCTGAGCCACCAGGGAAGCCACTTCACGAGGTCACCATTTTTAGGAAAGAAATAGATGGACTGCAGGATTTGTCCTTGCAAAGATCTAGTTCATCATGTTGCTGTTCAGTCACTCAGTCATGTCCGACTCTTTGCAACTCTGCAGCACACCAGACTTCCCTATTCACAGCTGCTAGTAATTTTAAAATGTAATGGTGTAGAGGTCTGCACAAAGAGTTTATTTTTTTTAATGTAATAGTAGCAAAGCTAATGCAAAACTGCCCATTCAAATGGCTGACATCACTTTGAACTGCTTATTGGACAATTTCTCAGAAAGTGCTTATCAACCTCTTTCTCATCATGCTATAGGGTTAAAGACTAAAGACATGGGCAAAAGAAAGTTTCAAGGGAATTAGTTGAGTTTTTAATATCTTTGTTGTTGCTGTTCAGTTGATGTCACGTCCAATAATTTGTGACCCCATGAACTGCAGCACACCAGGCTTCCCTGTCTTTTACTATCTATCTCCCTGAGTTTGCTCAGACTTGTGTCCATCAAGTCAGTGATGCCATCCAACCTTCTCATCCTCTGTCAACCCCTTCTCTTGCCCTCAGTCTTTCCCAGCATCAGAGTCTTTTCCAGTGAGTGTGCTCTTCGAATCAGGTGGCCAAAGTATTGGAGCTTCAGCTTTAGCACCAATCCTTCCAATGAATATTCAGGGTGACTTCCTTTAGGATTGATTTGATCTCCTTGCTGTCCAAGGCACTCTCAAGAGTCTTCTCCAACACCATAGTTCGAAAGCATCCATTTTTCCACGTTTAGCCTTCTTTATGGCCCAACTCTCACATTCGTACATGACTACGGGAAAAACTATAGCTTGGACTACATGGACCTTGTCAGCAAAAAGAAGTCTCTGCTTTTTAATATGCTGTCTATGTCGGTCATAGCTATTCTTCTAAGGAGCAAGCATGTTTTAATTTTATGGCTGTTATCACCATCTGCATTGATTTTGGAGCTCAAGAAAATGAAATCTGACACTGTTTCCACATTTTACCCATCTATTTGCAGTGAAGTGATAGGATCAGATGCCATGATCTTAGTTTTATGAGTGTTGAGTTTTAAGCCAGCTTTTTCACTCTCCTCTTTCACCTTCATCAACAGGCTCTTTAGCGCTTCTTTGCTTTCTGTCATCAAAGTGGTTTTATCGGCATATCTAGGTTGTTGATATTTCTCCCAGCAATCTTTATTCCAGCATGTGATTCATCCAGCCTGGCATATTGCATGATATACTCTGCATATAAGTTAAATAAGCAGGGTGACAATATACAGCCTTGATGTCCTCCTTTCCCAACTTGGAACCAGTCCATTGTTCCATGTCCTGTTCTAACTGTTGCTTCTTGCCCTGCATACATGTTTCTCAGGAGGCATGTAATATGGTCTGGTGTTCCCATCTCATTAAGAATATTCCACAGTTTGTTGTGATCCACACAGTCAAAGTTAATGTATTTATTACACACTGAAATATATTTAAGGGCTTGATAACTCAAGAACAAATTAAATGTAAAATAAAATGTTAAATAATTAATAATACAATTTGAATAGCTCAGTTTGTTTTGTAAACCCTTCTCAAAGATTTCTAGCTGCTTTTATCCTTTCCAGAGCCCCATGAGTCCAGCAGGAACTATTTTACACACACACCTATTTAAAGAAACGGACACAGATAATAAATTACTTTGTCAAAACACACACAACTAAAAACACATCTTCCCAAAGTCTGCCCTCGGACTTTTCGCCTGAAAGCCAGTGTTATTTAGCTGTACCGTGTAGTCATCTATAAACATGGTATATAGTTGACCTTCAAAAGAACAGCGTGTTTTTAATGTACCTAGAAACACATTTCCCAAGAGAGTCCATAAAGCAAATGAAAATTAATTGGAGCTTTTTTTTTTTTTACTTTTTGAAAATGCAAAACACATCCACAGATCAGAATTTCTCTCCTCTGTAGGATACCTCACTTGTTTTCATCCTTGAAGCAAACACTGTGGGAAAATTAGAAAAAGCTGGTTCAGCTGATTTAAAGTTATCTAGCAAGAACATTTCCTATCTTATGCTGAAGCAGAAAATGCCTGGTTTCAAATTCTGCACATTGTTAGACTTTATTGAAACATAGGGCTGTGTGAGGTTTTAAAGAATTCATTGATACTTTAAAGTTAGAGCAATTTCCATTTTTTAAAAAAGGAAGATCATTTCCTATCTTTTTATCTTGAAGAGATACTCTTTATAATGATGATTACCCCCTTACTTTCTGCAGGCAAAAGAGGGACGAGAGCAGAACATCTATAAACTTATCCCTACCCCACAATCCACGTGGATACTAACTTCAAAGCAGAGAGAAGCCCTCATAAAAATTAAACACAACACACTAATAATACTTCTTAATAATAGCACCCGACAATTATACAACGCTTTGCACTTTCAAAGCATTTTACAATCATTAATTAGTTTATCCACACAACATCCCTATGACCTATGCCAGTATTATTACCCTCATTTTAAAGATGAGAAAACTGAGATCCAAAATGATTAAGTACCTTGCCCAAGGTCACATAATGAATCAGTAATAGGATCTGTACCTGAATTCATAGCACTTTCTCTCTCATTTTCAGGAGTAGCAGAGAATGTGGAAAATCTTCAGATCCTCAGACCATCTGCTTGAACTACAAAACTTGTCTCCACTCACTAGTGGTACTCTCTTATGTTCACTGATTACTATGGCACAAAGGTAAGAAATTAAGAATCTTCCCTTTAAAACATCTAAATACATAGTGAGCCCATTTAAATCAAAGAAAAAGAACAGCATGTTAAAAACATCATGTGGTCTCCAATATCACTGTCCTTAGACCAGATGTATTTGGTCTAAGGAAGTTCTGTTTCTATTCCACTGAAGGGTGTTCTGTTTCTCGTAGAGCAGGAGTTGCCACGCCAGCCTTACCCCACAGCTGTAATTAATACAGCCTCCTTGCTCCTTGCTCCCAAGTGTGACTACCCGCTAACACAAGTACCACAACCACTAGCCAAATGAACCAATCTGAGGTTATTTAGGTAATCTTTTTCTTCTCTCTCTGATTGTAAAAAATTACCCCTGAACTCTTTAACTTTGGTGATATATTAATCTACATGAGTAAAAGGAAAAAATTTTTTTAACTTTTGAAAATTTTTCCTAATATGCTCCCTATAAGAATCAGTTAGAATAGTCTAGGCTATGTCAAAGTAACAAACCATTTTTATATCTCAATGACGTAGCACAAATGCAGAATGCTGGAACAACGTGCCCATCTTAGGTTGATGGAAGGGGTGCTGGTTCTCCATTTCCTCTTCACTCAGAGGTCCAGACTGATAGAGCCCTAAGCATCTGAGTCACCCTGACAAGAAGAAAGAATGTCACAACTGCACACTGGATCTTGAAGTTGCAACCGGGAAGTGGCACATTATCCTCATTCACGCTTCACTGACCAAAGCAAATTACACAACTGTGGCTAATGTGACTGGGCAGAGAGGTGCAGTCCAACCATGTGCGTTGGGGAGGAGGATCAGAATAGGTAAGAACTGCAGTAATGACTGCCATCAAATATTTGGCTCATTCCTCTTCCAGTCTACTTCCTGCCTCAACGTGATAAATGCCAGGGCTAGATCCTTTGGCCAGAGAGATGTGTTAAGAGTCCAACCACAACGTTGCCAATTTCCTCTGTCCCCTCCTGGCAGGTTTCATATACGGCGTTTGTGTGGGCCTGTGGGCCTGTATTCCCAGTACTGATGAGGTGTGGCAGTGTCCCTATCAATCAGTAGCGAACTGTGGTAGGAACAGAAAATAGTCCTCTTATCGTTGATATAAGTCCTGAGGTTCCGGGGTTTTGCTGTTTCAGGCTATCGTGAATAGTTCTGATTAGTACCTCGTCTTTGATGACACCCAGATTTATCTCACCAAAGTCAAATGAAAAGCTTCATTATCAACAAGATCCAATTTCCATTATATGGAAAATAGAGAGTCTTTTCTCTCCTTCCTTCCTTTCCTCCTCTCTCTCTCTCTCTTTGTTTTTGAATACTGGAATCCTTCTAAAAACACACTAGTTGGAGTGAGATTTTAGCATTAGAGATGCCCCACAAGTCATAGAATTATTTTAACAAGCAGCTCAAAGATGAGACTCAAAGTTCCAAGAATAAAGCTATTTGCTTCTGAGACAAAATACTTTCATGGTACTTGCTATCTAGAAACCTGTCTATCCTTGTCACTTTCTGAAGCAGCAAGCAGATGAAGTTGTGGCATCTTTACATGGTAATGGACATTGTTTTTCTTGCCAATTCCTTGGGCCTTAGGTTTTCTTATTGTGATAAGCAACAAAATCAAGCCTTCATTACGGTGCACCTATCCCTATGGTGCACCTGGCACTTTAAATGTACATACTGTCTTCTTTAATCTTTTATAGCATACAAGAGGTATTTTTCTTTATCCCACTTATAGATGAAGAAGCTAAAGTTACAAGAGTTTGAACAATTTTGCCAGGACAGGCAGCTAAGGAGTCTCTGAGCCAGTATCAATGCAAGGTTTGGGTGGGATTAAGGCCCATCAGATTTCCTGCATCTCACTGCCTCAATTTCAAATCCTCAGCTCTTTATCATCTGAGTATATTCACACTGGTTATGAGATTTCAGCACAGCAGCTGTGGTGGCAGAAATCTGGTGACTGATATGGAATGTGAGGAGAGAGAAGCAAAGATGCAGGTCTTCAGGGTCCCACCCTGAGTGCCCACGATTCTGCCCTGATTGAAAAGCACCTGTCAGATGCCAGATTCCTCCACAGGAGGAACCCCGGGGGTTACACCACATGCCACTGACTGCCCCCACTCCTAACGTAACAGCTAACAGACACGGAACCCTGACCATAAACTGGGTCTCATCTTAATCCCTTTAATTAATTAAACTCATTCAATCCTCACAACAACCTTATGAAATACGGTCCACTATTATCTACATTACAGAAAAATTGAGGCTTAGTGAAGTAAGTAACTAGTTGAAGATCACACAGCAGGAATTTCCATATGGGCAATTTGGCTCCAGAACTTATATACTTGAACATCCTGCTTTACTGACTCACAAACAAAACAAAACAAAAACAAATGATGGTGATCAGAGGGGAGAAGGTGGGGGGGGGGGTTGCGGAGCATAGTCTGGGAGTTTGGGCTTGGCATGTCCACACTGCTGTGTTTAAAACAGATGCCCAACAAGGACCTACTGTAGAGCACAGGGAACTCTGCTCAATATTCTGCAATAATCCAAATGGGAAAATACTTTGAAAAAGAATAAAAAAAATAAATTAAAAACAGATGAAGTAATGCTGTCTCATAAGGAAGGCAACTGTTATTCTGTATTCCCCTTGGCTCTTGCCCATCAGTTCACCCACAGGACCTTCCAAGTACTAGGCATTATTTTAGGTACTTGGGATAAACTGGCGAAGAAAACAGCCATGGGGGTGGCAGCTGAGGGTGTGGACTGCAGATGCCTTCTAGTGCCATTGGGTAAATCATTACTCAGACTGTTAGCTCCTGTATCATTTTAGTCAGGAGGACATTCTTCTTTACCTAAAATAAGGGGGATTGGAGACATTTCCCTTCGTGGTACCCGTCAGCTCCAAGACTCTGAAACCTAGTTGGGTACAATTCGCCACCTGCACAAATAAGCGCCACAGAGCTCCTTCTTCCCTTCATTATTGTGAGGCTCTGACTGAAGTCATTTGGAAAAGGCTCTCCTCTCCTGAATGTCATCTATAAGGACTCAGAGTTTCAGCACCAGGTGGAATTCAAATTCAGCAGAGTCTCATAGCATCTTGACTCTATTCCTAAGCAAAGAAAGTAGATCTTCTTTTAATTTACTAGACATAAAAATTGATGAGAGAGTAGTTGTGTGAACTAGTTCTTTAAATGGAAAAAGGCTTAGTAAAAAGAATCGTTATTTATTATCCTTTAATGTGACTTCTAATGTAAGTACTACTAAGCATCTTGAAGTAATCTAAATGGGTCTTGCCTTTAGTTTTTTGGTCTTAGATTAAAGAACAGAAAAAAGCAGAGGAGGGTAGCACACATCTATCTTTGCTAATAGATAGAGAATGCTTTATGTCTCCCCATAGATCAGGTGCAGAATCATATTCACCAGTCTGAGAACAGAATTTGTTTTAATGACAGAGAGAGTAGGGTAAAGTCTCAAACATAAGCTCATCACTGATACTGGAGGCAAGCAAGTGATAAATTATCATGGTGAGTCATTATTCCAAAAGATTTCTTGTAAACATTAACCAACAAAGGAGGAAAGATTGGCCACTTGGAAATACACACTAATGACTTAGGATGAAATATAAATCATTTCAAAGAATTGCACTGAATCTTCAAGTCAGGGAAGAAAGAGAAAGAGACGGGGAGAGAGAGAGAGAGAGAGGCAAGAAGGGTGAGTTACCAAGCAAACCGAGACAGAGTTCTCATCACAGCCGTGTAAGTGTGCACACTGACAATGTCAAACAAGGTTGTTCAGGCAATGAGACTGGATAATATATGACTAGGAACTTCCCAACAAGCTTGATTTATCTTCATTTGAGAAATATTTGGGGACCATAACCAGGTAAATGCTAAACTGGAATTTCTTTGCAAAGCAATAAAATACCCATGGCTGATTCATGTTGAGGTATGGCAGAGGCCAACACGATATTATAAAGCAATTATTCTCCAATAAAAAAACTCATTATTTAAAAAAGAGAGAGACTGTCAAGTGTTTGTACCTTTCTTAAGAGAGGTACATTTCTTAAAAGAGTTCAAGATGGGCAGGGAGATTATGCCGGGTACTCTGCCTTCACAGGGTGACCAGCTGGGAACTAATGCTATTGCAACACAGTTCATTGCAATATAGGGTTCAGTTAAGCTCTTCTTAAATGAAACACCATAGACATTAAGACAAAGTAGGAAAAGTTCTTCCATAATAAAAAAATTACCGGATGATCAGTTCATCCATTTCATTTCTGTGGGGGAGAGAAATTATAACCATGTTAAGGCATACTATGTCCCACAGTGTAGTCTCCCATAAGTCAGTGTTTAGAAGCTTGCAGGATCTCCTTCAAAGGTTAAGAAGCTCCAAGTATGGCTTAATTTTTCGTTCTGCTCAAATCCTGAAAATGCTGGTCCTCAAAATTAAATCATTGAGGTGACCTTACACTTAACATAATATTCAGAGGCTCAGAAATCCTCTTGCTTAAAATAATACCATGTGCTGAAATGTGTTTTAAAAGAGCCAGAGTCTAAATCTGCCACTATAGATTCTTCCAGAGTAGATAACAGATATTTGGAGCAACCAACCCTGTGGTATAATTGACTAGTTGTGGCAGAAAATGGGGAATACAGAGGAGGATAAATACTCTGAGAGTTTAAAAGAAAAGGCTGGCATTCCGGGAACAAACATCAGGTATCTCAAAGCTTTACCAAGCACCAGGGAGGACAGTGCTCTGACCTGACTGGGCTCAGACACTGATGTGCTTTCCCTTAGTCACCAGGACAAAATGGCCCGATGTTGTCAGGAAGTCCTCAGACAGTAACACAAGAATCAAGGATGCAAGTCAGCCTGAACAAGGTGCATTCATGTTCTCCTATGCCCGATGCAAAACCTTGGCCACACTTGTCTCTTCAGTCCTAATAACGGATCAGAGTCACTGCCCTTTCTGCGCTCCTAGCCATCCCCAACCTGCTAACCACCCATACCATCTTGAGTTCAGGCAGCTATCAAGCCTGTTGGTCTCACCTCTGCACCGCCTCCTAAACCATTCAGTCATTTGCCATTCTCTGCCTACCTGTCACAGGTACCCCCCACCTTAGGCAGGTCCTTGATGTACAGTTTCATTGGCTTGCTCCCCAGTAAGCCTGACTTCAAGCTCTGCCCCTTCCTATACCTACATATCGCTACCTGACTGATCTTGCTAAAGCACAATGGCCCACACTGGCCTTCTCCCTGCTCCTGAATGGCAACCAAATTAAGCTTCCACTGTTTATCCTGGGCTTCTAGACACAAGCTTCTGAACAAACCTATAACTGCAGATTTCCCCATCTTTAACTCTGATGTTACCTGAAATACTCTGCACCTCATCCCAGCCTCTTGAAATATTAACTGTCTACTTCAGAAAGCAGTCTCTCACTTCACCTTTGGTTCTTCTCTCTCGCCTTAAGCAAATGTGACTTCTCCCTTCTTTGAGTCAGAGTAGTCTTTTTGGTTGTTAGAATTAATCTCTTATATTGCATATGGTGATACTGTAATGCTCTTCCCAAATCCCCCATTAGGAATGAAGGATGTATTCCCCTATTGGTTGGGAAAGCTACCAGAAGACACCCTGAGCTGCCAGGTCTATTTGGGGATGGCTTCAGCTAAAGAAATGTGTTTTCCCAAGGTCACGTCTTCCAGCCCCTATATCCAAGTACTGATCAACATGGAAGAACAAAAACGGCCCTTTTGAGAAAGGTGGGACCTGAACCCTGGGACCTGAGACTCTTGGCTGTGGTACTTGTACCTGGACAAACATCTCCTTGATCAACAACATACAAGGAAATTATAAGAGACTAAATATAATTGGGTGCATGTAGAGTTGGGACGAATTATAAACAACAGATACAAAAAGACCCCAAATCAACTGCCACTTCTGAGGAGTGATGAGCAAAATCAGGTTGATCCATGCATGATCCCTGCATTTAGCACCACCAAGAGGTTGGGCAGACCACCCAAGCCACCCCTCCGGCCTAACCCGCGATAAGGAAGCAGCTTGCCTCCAACTAAGGGAGAGACCAAAGGAACCTGTGACTTGTTCTCATCCCCCCATGGCTCCCAATAAGCCCTTGCCTGAATTTCTTGTCTGGCCTCTTATCAATTTCTGTTGATTAAGGAGACCAAGAACTCTGGTCATTCACACAACATGCAGCCCAACTTGAGACAGTTCTGGAGGGCTCTTTGTGGGGCTGTCTGGACACTTGGTTGGGAATACAGTGAAATGTAACTTTTTCTCTCTGCCCAATCACGCTTCTCCATGCCCCTGCCATGCTCTCACCATTCAAGCAGAGTTGTTGATCACAAGAGCACTTTGATACAAACGGGCTGCATGCTCCATCTTACAGGCAGTCTGTTAGGGAATCTGAATTACAACAGGGCACTTAAACATGGCCAGTTTTCCTACTATTAACATTATGTTTGTGTTTATTCATGTTCCACATCACACACTAGGCTATAAACTCTTCAGAACAGGGACTGGATTTTCAAATTGTGTAGGCCGGCAGCAGTTAGCCTAGTAAATCAAGACTCAGAACTGTGAAGCATGTATGAATGAATAAATGAGGGAATAAATAATTAAGGCTTAAAATCAGCACCTCTGTGGTGCTGCAACGTCTTTACACATCTAAAGAATCATCAACATGTTTTCCTTAACTGATATGTATTTAATGAGTGTTAGTGACAAATGAGACACTGAGATAGCTGCTCGGAGGAGTGTATTAATAAAAGTAATGTTCCCCCTGCCCTCAGGAAGTTTATCATGTAGTCAGCAGGATCATGACGGCCCACATTTGTAGTAGTGGTTCTCAGCTTTGTCTGTTCACTAGTGTCACCCAAAGAGTCTGCATGACTCTCACTTCTGGTTCAGTCCAGTTCAGTCGCTCAGTCGTGTCCGACTCTTTGCCACCCCATGAATCGCAGCACGCCAGGCCTCCCTGTCCATCACCAACTCCCGGAGTTCACTCAGACTCATGTCCATCGANGCCGCCTGCCAAGCAGGAGATGCAGGTTCCATCCCTGGGCCAGGGAAATCCCATGGACAGAGGGGTCTGGCAGGCTATAGTCCATGGGGTCGCAAAAGAATCGGACATGACTGAGCGGCTCAACGACAACAGTAACAAATAGAAACAGAAAGCCTCTCCCTGCCTCAAATAAATCAGTCCATCACAGTGAAATAAAATAACAGAAAAAGATGTCTATAAAGCTCTGTTAAGCTTAGAGCATGGTTTTATGGAAACCATGTGGATGATAACTTATTCTCATGGCTTCATACTTGTATTTTCAAAGCATAGATGTGCCCCAGACCTCAAATGATAGAGCTAGAGGAAGCTACAGTAACCAACTTCAAACTTTCATCTTTATGAAATTTGGCTTGAACATAAACCCCTGATTTTTAATATAATTTCTACTATGTCACTGCTTTTAATACTTTTTAAAATGTTAGGCTCAAAATTAATATTTGAAAATAACTCCCTAGATTTCCAATAAGACTTGTAAAACTCAAAATATTTTTAAGCTCTTCCTCAGGAAGACTAAAGAACTCAAAACATATATAATACAACTCAGAATATTTACAATAGCCCTGTAAATGCATATAAGAAATGAAGTACAAAACTGAAAATAAAATGGGAGATACAAATAGACAGGGGTATAAGAGATGATATAGATATATAATAGGGTGATTTCTAAGTTGCTTCAGTCATTTCTGACCCTTTGCGACCCTATGAACTATATAGTCCTCCAGGCTCCTCTGTCCATGGATTCTTCAGGTAAGAAAACTGGAGTGGGTCGTGATGCCCTTCTCCAGGGGATCTTCATGATCCAGGGATTGAACTCACTTCTCATACATCTCCCGCAATAGTAGGAGAGATTTTTCTTACAACTAGTGCCGCATAGGAAGCCCATATAATAGGGCACACATTTTTTTTTTTTTTAGTTTTAACATAGTTTTTATTTATTTTTTAAAGTTTTATTATTTATTTATTTATTTTTTACTTTACAATATTATATTGGTTTTGCCATACATCAACGTGAATCCACCACAGGTGTACATCAGAGCAGAAAAAGAAATAAAAGGAATCCAAATTGGAAAAGAAATAAAACTCTCACTGTTTGCATGTTTTTTATTAAGTGCACACATTTTTTATTAAGTAGTAGTAAATTTTTTTGTTTTGCAAACCCAAAACTTCTGCACTTTTATATTACTATAAATTTTATATTACTTTTATACTTTCTTTTAACTAATTATAAAGAACATTTTAAAATTCACAATAATCAGAACTATTTTAAGAACTATTTCATTCCCAGCATGATTAGTTTAGGATCACCCACTTTATAGCATATTAAACATATTAAAATATCCACAGTAATACAATCTTACAGGTAAGTTGAGTTGGGCTGCAATTAAGCAACTGAAATAAAGCAATATTATGCAATGTAATTTTTATATTTTGTGTGTGTGTGTATCCTATGCACCCCCACCCTGACTGCACTCTCAGCTATTTTCATGGGCCCATAATCAATGCGTATGATATACTTGGTGGGAAATTACAATGCAACATATTTATTCCAATATTCATTAAAGTCTTGAATCGTCAGAAGTGTCGAAAGCACTCAATAACCAAAATGTGGGAAGCCACCTATAATAAATACAATGTTTCCTAATTTTGCAAGGTTCATACAGTTTCTTTTTTTTTTAATAATTTTACTTTATTTTACTTTACAATACTCTATTGGTTTTGCCATACATTGACATGAATCCACCACGGGTGTACATGAGTTCCCCATCCTGAACCCCCCTCCCACCTCCCTCCCCATATCATCTCTCTGGGTCATCCCAGTGCACCAGCCCCAATCATCCTGTATCCTGTATCGAACCTAGACTGGCGATTCGTTTCTTACATGATAGTATACATGTTTCAATGCCGTTCTACCAAATCATCCCACCCTCTCCCTCTCCCACATAGTCCAAAAGTCTGTTCTATACATCTGTGTCTCTTTTGCTGTCTCGCATACAGGGTTATCATTAACATACAGTTTCAGAATCAGGCTTTTGGATCTTTCCTTTTTTATTATCTACCTATCTATAAATGGGGATAAAAAGCTTGTGGTCTACTGCTGAGAATTAACTACTTGATAAATGAGGACTATGTTAATTGTATTTAACTGATCTCCCCCCTTAGTGTTTAAACATCTGGCTAGATAATTTGCACCTAAAAATCTCTACAAACAACACACAGTTCTTAACAGAACTGTGAGCCCAGTGTTTTTAAATGCCAAGTTGATTAAAACTGAAAAATCCAAGGCAAGCTAGAATTTTAAAAGACCGTAATTCTACTTCCTTTCACATATAATAATCTCCTACCTCTTGCCTTTTAGAAACATTGACATTGTTTACATTTTAAGTGTTAGATGAGTACCTGCAAAATCCAGTATGTAATTTAAAATCATACATTTCTAAAGGTAGCTAATTTGAGAACAGAAAATATTAGACAGCTAAACGAACTAAAGCATGTATTTTTCAAAAAGTTTAGTCTTTCAGCCATAATACTATACTTTCAAATTTTCTGATTTCCCTACAGCTGAAGGCCAAATTTAAGATAAGAATGCTACTCAGATATACTAAGAATGAAGAAGCAAGGCCCTGTGTTATCACAGGTCAGAGTCCTGGGTACAGACGACAGAGGGTCTTCAGCACATGAGGCTCTGGGCCAGGACCTTGTGTAGAGCACAGATTTGAGATGCTGCCTTTTTGTCCCTCTGAAGGCTCAACCCTTGTTGTTGCCTTTTCTTTGTTTTTCTTTTATATAAGATGTAATAATTGGGCAAATTATGACCGAAACAAAAACAGGTCATTACCAATCTCTGCACATAACAAAGAAAACTCCAAATAGGTCCAATGCAGTTTTATAACCAGTAAACCTGAATTTTTATCAGGCTTGTTCAAGAAATAATAATTGCAAACATTTGTCTTTTACTATATGCTAGACATTCTTTTAACGTTTGACTAACATTGTTCGTTTAAACCTCAAAACTAGGTACTGTTTATTTATCATCATTTTACAGATAAGGAAATATAAGTACAAAATGGCTATTAAATTTGTCTAAGCTCTTACAGTTATTAAGAAATTTGGCTGGGGGTTGAAACCAGGCAGTTTGGCACCATAAGCCACATTCTCAACCACCATATGAAAAACTCTAAAGACTGGTGTTCCAAGAATGTAAGTCTAGAAGAAATACAGTCCCACCAAAGACTTTTATAAAACTCCTAAAAAGTACTTTTAAAAAATGCTTATGAAATGAGTCTTCACTACAAAATCAACTATACTTTGGCTTTTTTTGGTCTAATGCCTGTATTAGAAAGCATACCAGCAACCGTGTCTTGCACACCTTGATGATCACAAAGAATACTACTACTAATAAAAATAACATATTTGCAAGTTTGTACCATTTCAAAGCATCTTCATTTGAATCCAACTATTTTATTATTTGCTTTCATTTTATTATCTGTTTTCACATGTATTACCTTGCAAAACACACACGCAAAACAAAAACCTCAACCCATACTAGATCTAACTGATTGAAATCTGTCATTCTGTATCTTCAGGATCACTTAAAATATATAGCAGGAAAAATAAACAGTGTACTGCCCCCCAAATGTAATATCTACAACAAGTAAATTCTGTATTCACTCAGGAATAAAAGACATTTCTTTTCAGCATTCAAAGAATAACTATTTATGAATTTATCCCAACACTATTACCAACCTGAGAAATAAACTCATCTATGAGTAAAAAGAAACCCCAGGTAGAAATGGAAAATTACCAGAAGAACTCATATTACAATAAAATGTAGGAGGAACTGAACAATGACAAATACTTTATTCATCAAGAAACATAAAACTAAAGACTATATTGTATTTTCTTGGAAAAGGAAGTAAAAAAATCTCCATGGCCATTTTACCAAGCATTAATGTTGAGACATTTAGATCCAATATGGTATTGGGCTTCCCTGGTGGCGCAGACAGTAAAGAATCTGCCTGCAATGTGGGAGACCTGGATTCCATCCCTGGGTTGGGAAGATCCTCTGGAGGAGAGTGTGGCAACCCACTCCAGTATTCTTGCCTGGAGAATCCCATGGACTGAGGAGCCTGGCGGGCTATAGTCCTTGGGGTGGCAGAGTTGGACATAACTGAGCGACTGAGCACAGTAGAAGGTCCATGTTAGATGAAATAAATGCGTCTCAGAGAAGTTATCAAATTATATTTTAAATCCTCTAATGTTGTTCATTTCTTAAAGATATCCTATGAGAAGCCCCTTCCCCAAAAAACTAATGCATCTTATTAATTCTGTTTTGTTGTTGCTGTTGTTCATTTGTTTGCCAGATCAGATTTTCTGAATTTAAAGCGCATTTGCATTTGGTTACAAAAATAGTCGGCTTATTGCTGCCTGAAATTTAAGGACAAGAGCGCGTTATAAGACCCTTCAGTATACACAGGCTTTAGGCTAACTTTAGGAAATAAAAGGAGAGAGGAACAGAAACCTCTTAGTAATTTACTGGAAAGATGTTAAGTTTCTTTCTTTCTTTCTTTTTTATTCTGGGTAAATCCCATACATTAAAACACAGATCCTTGGAATTCTCTCTCCAGTGTAGGAAAAGAAGCTTCATTCTCTTCCATGGCACGTGATCCTAGACAGCCACCCTACCTTCATGAATCAAAGATCCAAAGTAGACGCTGCAACCTGAGGATGCCTGTTTCCATATAAATCCACCATCTTTCTGGAACCACAATTCTGAACACATGATTTACTGAGAACTGGTCATCTGTGTAATCTTCATCTACATAAGCACTTTTGCAAAAAGAAAAAAAAGAACAATGCTTTATAGTATTTGGTATTTCAAAAATTAGGGTTCGCTGGATTCCAAGTTAAAGGTTCATGAAAGAGCATCTACAAAAGATGGATACTCTCATTTCTTGAGTAATCACAAAGCAAAAAGTTCCAAGAGGGGAGAGAGGTGACCTTTAAGGACTCCCCCAAATGCCTGCAGCATCTTAAACCAGCCTGTTCTCCCAAAAGGATTCCCTATCTCAGTAAATGGCAGTATCAGCTTTCTAATTGTTGAAGCTTCAAACCCAGGAATCACCTTGTTATCTCATGAATACAACAGCAACTATTAGCAGTTCAGCCGCTCTAATAGGATGGAGGGTCCTGGTAGGCTGACGTCTATGGGGTCGCACAGAGTTGGACACGACTGAAGCAACTTAGCAGCAGCAGCAGCAATACATTTTGAATCTTCCAATTTCTCTGCTTTTAATGTTCAACTCAACTAAAACCAGCACCATCACTCATTTCTTCAAGAGGCTCTTAATGCATTTCACCTACTTTCACTTTTCTCCCCCAAATGATCTTTTTAAACAAAAATATACAAGCAACTCCTGCAGCTCAATTCCAGAAAAGTAAACACCCCAATCAAAAAATGGGCCAAAGAACTAAAGAGATATTTCTCCAAAGAAAACATACAGATGGCTAACAAACACATGAAAAGATGCTCAACATCACTCATTATCAGAGAAATGCAAATCAAACCACAATGAGGTACCATTTCACGCCAGTCAGAATGGCTGCGATCCAAAAGTCTACAAGCAATAAATGCTGGAGAGGGTGTGGAGAAAAGGGAACCCTCTTACACTGTTGGTGGGAATGCAAACTAGTACAGCCACTATGGAGAAGAGTGTGGAGATTCCTTAAAGAACTGGAAATAGAACTGCCTTATGACCCAGCAATCCCACTGCTGGGCATACACACCAAGGAAACCAGAATTGAAAGGGACACATGTACCCCAATGTTCATAGCAGCACTGTTTATAATAGCCAGGACATGGAAACAACCTAGATGTCCATCAGCAGATGAATGGATAAGAAAGCAGTGGTACATATACACAATGGAGTATTACTCAGCCATTAAAAAGAATACATTTGAATCAGTTCTAACAAGGTGGATGAAACTGGAGCCTATTATACAGAGTGAAGTAAGCCAGAAAGAAAAACACCAATACAGTATACTAACACATATATATGGAATTTAGAAAGATGGCAACGATAACCCTGTATGCGAGACAGCAAAAGAGACACAGATGTATAGAACAGTCTTTTGGACACTGTGGGAGAGGGAGAGGGTGGGATGATTTGGGAGAATGGCATTGAAACATGTATAACATCATATAAGAAAAGAATCTCCAGTCCAGGTTTGATGCAGGATACAGGATGCTTGAGGCAGGTGCACTGGGATGACCCAGAGGGATGGTACGAGGAGGGAGGTGGGAGGGGAGTTCAGGATGGGGAACACATGTACACCCATGGCAGATTCATGTTGATGTATGGCAAAACCAATACAATATTGTAAAGTAAAAAAAAGAAAGAAAAGAAAAAAAAATAAAATCTTAAGTGAGAACATGCTAATTCTTCTGTTCCTCTGCTTAAAGGCGTCTAATGGTGGCCCACTGTACAGTGAAATCAAACTGCTGCCTTTTGTGGCACACAGACCTTCCCTAACTCCAGCTTCATGGAGTGCCACTCTCAGTAAATTCTCAGTTCCCGCCACGTTGGCCTTCTCACTGCCATTGAGCAAAACTAACCCATTCACACTTTCTATCACACATCTCCCTTAGATCTTTCTTCTTATCAACTCAGAGGTTAGAGAAACCTCTGATTCCTGTCTAAAGTAGCAATCAACTGTTCTCCAATCATGCTGCCCAATTATCTATTTTATTTATAGTATCTTTGACTGTTTGAAATTATATTATTCATACACTTGGTTGCTGATGATGGTGCTAGTTGTAAGGAATCTGCCTGTGAACAGAGGAGAAGATCCCTTGGAGTAGGAAATGACAACACACTCCAGTATCTTTGCCTGGGAAATCCCATGGACAGAGGAGCCTGGTGGGCTACAGTCCATGGGGTCATGAAGAGTCAGACACCACTGAGCAAGTTCGCATGCATGCCCTGATTATTTACACTTGTCACTCGCCCACCCCATCCCCTTTCAGAAGGCACACCCCATGAGTTCAGGGACCTTGCTCTCTTAATTACTACTATTCCAGCACCCAGCAAGTCTTAGCTCAGCATCAGTGACCAACAAATACAGCAAAATGAAAGAGATGCAAAGTAAAATTCAGAAAACCATGTGGCCAGGGATTATCCCCACCCTCAGCTATAAAGTTATCACAATGGCAGCACTACCTCTCCCTACAGAAACCTCTAAAACACAGAAGAATTACCTCACAGAAGGTGGTTCTCAGTTGGGGAGGCAGGAATGGTTTTGCCTTCAGGGCATTTTTAGCTATATGTAGAGATAATTTTCCTTGTCACAATTGGGGGGAGAGGAAGTACCCCTGGTTATTTAGTGGGTACAGACTGGGAAAGCTGCTAACTTTCTGCAGTGTCCAGGACAGCCCTGGACAACAAAGATTTTCCCCAGCCCAAAATATAAATAGTGCTGAGACTGAGAAAATCTGCTTTACAGTCCTCACTTGTACCTGAATTTTTATACCTGGCATTGTAGGAAAAACTTGGAATGAGAAATGGTTGTTTCTTTCTTTTTTTTTTTTTTTAAGTTCCTTTACTCAGTAACTAGCAAAAGGGCATTACTCTGATATTTATGGATGCCAAGGGGGAAACAATACAAAGTCCTCACAGTGGTTATAGGGTAAAAACATGACATATCATTGGTAGGTATTTTGCAAATAATGTTAACAACAACGACTAAAAATAATTTGACTGTCTGCTATGGAAAGGAAATCCCTTTGTCCCTACATCTTCTGCTTCTGTTCTTTATTCTCGTCTTTCCATACCCTTTAAGTGCGATCTTTCGCTATTCCTTGGGGGATCCTCTGAACTCAGAGATAAAAACTATGACATGGATTTATTGATTTACTGTCCCCCATAAATAGGTACTATACATAAAATAGTTCTAGCAAAGGATCATTCTAGCCTAACTGTTGTGTGGTACTGCTTGCAAAGGAAATCTATATTTTATTTGAGGAAGGAAATATACTGTGTCATTAGTAGAAATAAAAAGCATTATGTGTAGGAATTCAGGAAACATGTCTCGGTTGGCAAAACATGGTAAGAAATGGACAAAATAAAGAAGGAGGGGACTGCAAAGAGTTTACACTTCCATTATCGTAAGAGCAGGGTGAGTACAGAGCTGAAGTTCATAGAATGCTGGTGCAGTTGAAATGAAACCGTCCTCCTCAGTCCTTCTCTTCATTATACCAGTACTTAGCCCCCTCTTTGGGCTAATAAAGGCTGAAGACTCTTTCAAGACTTCTACAGCCAGTTTTGTTTATAATTCAGACTTTCTTGGATTTTAGAGAGGTAATCTAGTGCAGATAACACAGGCTATATACCACCGTGAGAGGAGTCTGGAGCAATATTCTGTAATCAAGTGCATTTATCCTTTGGTAGTCTGACATTTGAATATTCACACTGAATATCATAAATAATAACTGTAAATGCTTCATATTAATTATGGAAATATTTTTGTTCTTAGAACATTTGGGGTATGAAAACGAAATTTCAGAACTGCAGATTAAGGACTTTCAGTCTTCAATAGTAAAATGAGAAACATATGTAATAAAATAAACTGCCATTAGCTTCACTTTGAAAGACAGATGGGAAAAGAGCTGGAGAGAATGGGCGGGCAGTAAATAGAGGGTAAATTCACATGGGCTGAACTAGGGTGACCATTTCTCTCATCTGGAAAACAGGTGTCTCAGAGTTTGTGTCTTTCCAGTTTACAATATTAGGCAAAGAAAATAAATTTCAATTTGAATGTCTGCTACCTCAGCAGTCCTACGGGGAGCCATCTCAATATGAAAAGGCCCTGGGGCTGGGAAATGAATATAAAACCCCTATTGGCTCCTCTTGCTGTCTAGGTTCTTTCCTGTATGTTGCTACAACCAAAAGAGTTGGCCAGGTAGAGCAGATATCAATGCAGATGAAATGTAATTGACCAGAGACATTGTAAGAGTCAGAGATAATATTAAGAGATGCTCTCTCAAACTGCAAACACTGATTCTGTATGGAGTGTGAGACTATAGGTGGCCTGATTCATGTATATGTGTGTGCGCACACCTATCTATTCACACAATGAACATGTATTACTTATATAATGGAGATTTGTTTGCATAAGGTTTTTTTGCTTTTATAACTTTTAAAAATAAACAACCACTTAAAGAATAAAAGTATGTAACAATAGGAAATGCAGATTCTCTAATTAACAAACTAAATAACAAAAAATTTTAAGAATAAAAGCATAGGAAAGGGTGTCTAATGATAAAGAAAAATCAACAGCCAAACGATGAGATAAATGTTTTTAATGCTTTTAATATTATGACTCAGGGTGGGTTCTAACTCAACTAAAACTATTAGTCTTACAGAAAGAACTATTTAAAAAACAGAGCCATAGTTATACTCTCTGACATAAAACAGTAACAATTCATTGCCAACTATACCTCTGCTGCTGTTGCTAAGTCGCCTCAGTCATGTGTGACTCTGTGCTACCCCAGAGACGGCAGCCCACTAGGCTCCCCCATCCCTGGGATTCTCCAGGCAAGAACACTGGAGTGGGTTGCCATTTCCTTCTCCAATTCATGAAAGTGAAAGTGAAGTCGCTCAGTCGTGTCTGACCCTCAGCGACCCCATAGACTGCAGCCTTCCAGGCTCCTCTGTCCACGGGATTTTCCAGGCAAGAGTACTGGAGTGGGGTGCCATCGCCTTCTCTGAACTATACCTCTATTATTGCTCTAAGCACAGAGTCACAGCAGCCCTTGCTTTTCAGCTCAGCATTTTAACAGAGTAAAATAGTAAGTATAATTTCAAAGAAACTGATTAATTTAATTGGTATATTGACAATAGAGTTGATGTTTATTTTCTGCTCACTGCTCTGGCACTGCTGTAAGCATGCTACACATAATTTTAAAACAATTATTCCACAAGTTTTATTAGGAAAATGAAATTATTATCCAAATTTTGGACATGAGAAAATCGAGGCTTGGAAGTTAGGTTACTTACCCAGGGCTACTCAAATAACAACAAGTTGATACTAAACCATATTTATTTGTCTTACTCCAAAGACCTTTTTCCTCTATTTCATTTCATTGATCACTGAGAAAGGCTTTCTTATCTCTCCTTGCTATTCTTTTCAACTCTGCATCCAAATGGGTATATCTTTCCTTTTCCGCTTTGGCTTTTGCTTCTCTTTTCTCATGTATTTTTAAGTCCTCCTCAGACAATCATTTTGCCTTTTCGCATTTCTTTTTCTTGGAATGGTCTTGATTACTGCCTCCTGTACAATGTCACGAACTTCTATCCATAGTACTTCAGGCACTCTATCAGAGATAATCCCTTGAATCTATTTGTCACTTCCACTTATAATCATAAGGGATTTGATTTAGGTCATACCTGAATGGTCTACTGGTTTTCCCTACTTTCTTCAATTTAAGTCTGAATTTGGCAATAAGGAATTCTTGATCTGAGCCACAATCAACTCCCAGTCTTGTTTTTGCCTCTCCATCCTTGGCTGCAAAGAATATAATCAATATTATTTCGATATTGACTGCTGCTGCAATCTGGTGATATTCATGTATAGAGTCTTCTCCTGTGTTGTTGAAAGAGGGTGTTTGCTATGACCAGTGTGATCTCTTGGCAAAACTCTATTAGCCTTAGCCCTGCTTTGTTTTGTATTCCAAGGCGAAATTTTACTGTTACTCCAGGTAGCTCTTGACTTCCTGTTTTGCATTCCAGTCCCCTATAATGAAAAGGACATCTTTTGGGGGGTGTTAGTTCTAGAAGGTTTTGAAGGTCTTCATGGAACTGTTCAACTTCAGCTTCTTCAGCATTACTGGTTGAGGCAAGGATTGGATCACTGTGATACGGAATGGCTTGCCTTGGAAATGAACAGAGATCACTCTGTCATTTTTGAGATTGCATCCAAGTACTGCATTTTGGACTCTTTTGCTGACTATGAGGGCTACTCCATTTCCTCTAAGGGATACTTGCTCACAGTAGTATATATAATGGTCATCTGAGTTACAAGCTAAAGCCTTTGAGTGTGTGGATCACAACAAACTGTGGAAAATTCTGAAAGAGATGGGAATTCCAGACCACCTGACCTGCCTCTTCAGAAACCTGTATGCAGGTCAGGAAGCAACAGTTAGAACTGGACATGGAACAACAGACTGGTTCCAAACAGGAAAAGGACTATGTCAAGGCTGTATATTGTCACCCTGCTTATTTAACTTCCATGCAGAGTACATCATGAGAAACGCTGGGCTGGAAGAAGCACAAGCTGGAATGAAGATTGATGGGAAAAATATCAATAACCTCAGATATGCAGATGACACCAACCTTACAGCAGAAAGTGAGGAAGAACTAAAGAGCCTCTTGATCAAAGTGAAAGAGGAGAGTGAAAAAGCTGGCTTTAATCTCAACATTCAGAAAACAAAGATCATGGCATCCAGTCCCATCACTTCATGGCAAATAGATGGGGAAACAGTGGAAACAGTGTCAGACTTTATTTTTCTGGGCTCCAAAATCACTGCAGATGGTGATTGCAGCCATGAAATTAAAAGACATTTGCTCCTTGGAAGGAAAGTTAGGACCAACCTAGATAGCATATTGAAAAGCAGAGACATTACTTTGCCAACAAAGGTCCATCTAGTCAAGGCTATGGCTTTTCCAGTGGTCATGTGTGGATGTGAGAGTTGGACTATAAAGAAAGCTGAACGCAGAATTGATGCTTTTGAACTGTGGTGTTGGAGAAGACTCTTGAGAGTCCCTTGGACTGCAGGAAGATCCAACCAGTCCATCCTAAAGAAGATCAGTCCTGGGTGTTCATTGGAGGGACTGATGTTGAAGCTGAAACTCCAGTACTTTGGCCACCTAATGAGGAGAGCTGACTCATTAGAAAGGACCCTGATGCTGGGAAAGATTGAGGGCAGGAGGAGAAGGGGACAACAGAGGATTAGATGGTTGGATGGCATCACCGACTCAATGGACATGGGTTTGGGTGGGAGTTGGTGATGCACAGGAGGCCTGGAGGCTGGGTCGCAAAGAGTCCGACATGACTGAGCGACTGAACTGAACTGAACTGAACTGAACTGAGTTTAATGCACCCATTCCCTTCCGTTTTAGTTCACTGATTCCTAAGATGTTGATGTTCAGTCTTGCCACCTCCTGTTTAACCACTTCCAGTTTGCCTTTATTCATGGACCTAACATTCCAGGATCCTATGCAATATTGTTCTTACAGCATCGGACTTTACTTCCATCACCGGTCACATACACAATTGGGTGTTGGGTTTGCTTTGGCTCCATCTTTTCAAACTTTCTGGAGTTATTCCTCTACTCTTTTCCAGTAGAATATTGGTCACCTACTGAGTGGGGTAGTTCATCTTTCAGTGTCCTATCCTTTGAAGCAGAAGATATTAAGAAGAGGTGGCAAGAATACACAGAAGAACTATACAAAAGAGATCTTCATGACCTAGATAACCATGATGGTGTGACCACTCACCTAGAGCCAGACATCCTGGAATGTGAAGTCAAGTGGGCCTTAGGAAGCATCACTATGAACAAAGCTAGTGGAGGTAATGAAATTCCAATTGAACTATTTCAAATACTAAAAAATTATGCTGAGAAAGTGCTGCACTCAATATGCCAGCAAATTTGGAAAACTCAGCAGCGGCCACAGGACTGGAAAAGGTCAGTTTTCATTCCAATCCCAAAGAAAGGCAATGCCAAAGACTGTTCAAACTACTGCACAATTGCACTCATTTCACACGCTAGCAAAGTAATGCTCAAAATTCTCCAAGCCAGGCTTCAACAGTACATGAACCATGAACTTCCAGATGTTCAAGCTGGTTTTAGAATAGGCAGAGGAACCAGAGTTCAAATTGTCGATCTCCTCTGGATCATCTAAAAAGCAAGAGTGTTCCGGAAAAACATCTACTGCTGCTTTATTGACTATGCCAAAGCCTTCGACTGTGTGGATTGCAATAAACTTGCAAAATTCTTAAAGAGATGGGAATACCAGACCACCTGACCTGCCTCTTGAGAAATCTGTATTCAGGTCAAGAAACAACAGTTAAAACAGGACATGGAACAATAGACTGGTTCCAAATTGGGGAAGTAGTACATCATGGCTGTATATTGTTACCCTGCTTATTCAATTTATATGCAGAGTACATCATGAGAAATGCCAGGCTGAATGAAGCACAAGCTGGAATTAAGATTGCTGGGAGAAATATCAATAACCTCAGATATGCACATGACACCACCCATATAGCTAAAAGTCAAGAAGAACTAAAGAGCCTCTTGAAAGTGAAAGAGGAGAGTGAAAAACATTCAGAAAGCTAAGATCATGGCATTTGGTCCCATCCCTTCATGGCAAATAGATGGGGAAACAATGGAAAGAGTGACAGACTTTTATTTTCTTCGGCTCCAAATCACTGCAGATGGTGACTGTAGCCATGAAATTAAAAGATGCTTGCTCCTTGGAAGAAAAGCTATTACCAAATTAGATGGCATATTAAAAAGCAGAGACATTACTTTGACAACAAATATCCATCTAGTCAAAGCTATGGTTTTTCCACTAGTCATGTACTGTAGTGAGAGTTGGACTATAAAGAAAGCTGAGTGCCAAAGAATTGATGCTTTTGAACTGTGGTGTTGAATACTCTTGAGAGTCCCTTGGACTGCAAGGAGATCCAACCAGTCCATGCTAAAGGAAATCAGTCCTGATTATTCATTGGAAGGGCTGATGCCAAAGCTGAAGTTCCAGTACTTTGGCCACCTGGTGTGAAGAACTGACTCATTGGAAAAGACCCTGATGCTGGGCGAGATTGAAGGCAGAAGGAGAAGGGGACGACAGAGGATGAGATGGTTGGATGGCATCACCAACTGGATGGACATTGAGTTTGAATAAGCTCTGGGAGTTGGTGATGGACAGGAAAGTCTGGCGTGCTGTGGTCCATGGGGTCTCAATGTGTCGGATACGACTGAGGGACTGAACTGAACTGAAAGACTTTTTTTCTAAGTAGTTTTAGAAATATATTATATTTACTTCTAACTGCTGTTTTATTTTACTTAAATGGATATAGAAAAGATAATGACTGTTAAATTCATTTGTTTAAATTTAGGAAGCATCTCAATAATATTCTAGGTCATATTTGTAAACAGTGAGAAGTACCCATTCTATTTTATATCTCTAAAATTACATCCTCATGAGGTATCTCTGTAAGCTTACAAGGAAAATCAAGCAACAGTGAATAAATGTTTTATTCTATTATCCCTGGGTAATATGAATAGACAAAACACATGCAAAGCTGAGATTATAAACAGGGGTACTCTATATTGCCCACAGGCATTGTTCCCCATTTGCTTCTCTTTAAAGCCCCAAAATCTTTTTTTAAGAAATGTATTTCAAAGAAACTTAGAAGCAATTCTTAGAAAACTGTCTACAGTTTTCTGTAGTAAGGCAATAAGTCAAGATTCAGTTGAAAATTCTTTAAAAGGAATTTTTTTTAAAAACATATTTTCCAGAAAAATCAGGAGCCATTAAATCTATGACAACTAAGTACATTCCTGAATAAACATTTTAATAGCTATTGAAAAAATTATAAGAGATTTCAGAATACAGTACAAATCCCATGGTACTTAGTGTTAGAAAACCTAATTAACTTTCTGCGCTTTCCTCCTTCTGTGGATTGAATTTTGTCTCCCATAAAAGATGTTGAAGTCCTAACCCTCAGTACCTGTGAATATAATTTGGAAATGGTGTCTTTGCAGATGACAAGGTACAATGAGGTCATTAGAGTGGGTCCTGATCCAATAAGACAGACATCCTTATATAAACAGGGCATTTGGACACACAGACTGGCACATATAGAGGGAGGACCATGAGATGCTATAGCGAGAACACCATCTAGCAGCCAGAGGAACTCCCACAGCTATCAGAAGGCATAGAACAGATTCTTCTTCAGCCCTGAGAAGGAACCAACTCTGCCCAAGGCAGATTTATTTTAAGCTTACACCAACTTTTCCACAGATAGAGTTAGAGACCTTTTCCTGGCTTTGAAGGTGTCTTCTTAGTTTTGTGAACGTGAGGCATGAAGGCAACTTCTTCCTTGGAAAACGGAGAGGGTGTAATATGAACAAATCTGCCATCTGTTGAGACCCGTGATTCTTCTAGAAGAAAGAACCTATCTGTTCCCTAAAATTCAAAGTTTGAGAGACCTGTTAAGATGGATCAGGATCTCTTTTCTGCCACAGACCCCACAAAAGTCTGTCGCAGGAAAGAGCAATAAGTCACTAAAACAAAATGGCCTTGAGGAAAGGGAGCACAGCAACTGGAGGCTTGGATTTGGACATATGGATGTTTCTGAGAGATGAGGTAGCTGGAGGCGTATGCAGGGAACCCTTCCAAACTCAACAAGGCCACGCTGCTTCAGGGAATAATGCCTGGACCTGGAAATGTGACCAACAAGAGCTGTAATCAAGGCATGTAACAAGAGGTATCCCTGCGAGCTAAAAAGGGATGCATACCTATCAGGCCCTTGGCCACAGGGAATAAGTTTTAGCTACAGAATTGTTTGAGGTGCGTTTACCACGGCAACACTGCATGGCAGCCAGAAGCAATGGTAGGAGTGAATGGACAGCTCAGATCTGTTCTCTGCTGGCAGTTGTAGGGTAGAAAGCCTCTTTTTAGACTTACAGGCTTCTGGATTCCTGCTAATATGTAATTGTTTGAGCTATTAATTTGACAAATAAATGTGAACGTTTCAAGTCAAATTCAAAATACCATAGAGAACACATACAATACCCGAATTGGAGGGAACAGAAGGGTGAATAAAGGTTCAAGCAGCAAATGAGGTGGAAATGATATCTAAGGTAAGTGATTCTGGGAAGGGTCAGAGAAATGTTGCCTTCCAAACACGCCAGGAGGTCTGTTGTTAGATCTTATTGACTTAAAGGGCTTACAAGCAAGGAAGTCAGTAAGACCCAGAGTTTGGTCCTGACTCTGCTAGTTACTGTGAAATCTTGTCTAAGTCATTAAAGTCCAGGTAGCTCAATTTCCTCATCTGTAAAATATTGATGATAATAATACTCTCCTGTGCGGTTATAAGCATAGAAAGAAATAATGCCTCTGAAAGCACTGTGTGTGCTGAAAAATGTCCTGCTAATAGTAGACACTACCAATTGTTATTCAGTTCAGTTCAGTCACTCAGTCGTGTCCAACTCCTTGCGACCCCATGAATCGCAGCACGCCAGGCCTCCCTGTCCATCAACTCCCGGAGTTCACTCAGACTCACGTTCATTGAGTCCATGATGCCAACCAGCCATCTCATCCTCTGTTGTCCCCTTCTCCTCCTGCCCCCAATCTCTCCCAGCATCACAGTCTTTTCCAATGAGTCATTCTTCACATGAGGTGGCCCAAGTACTGGAGTTGCAGCTTTAGTATCAGTCCTTCCAAAGAAATCCCAGGGCTGGTCTCCTTCAGAATGGACTGGTTGGATCTCCTTGCAGTCCAAGGGACTCTCAAGAGTCTTCTCCAACACCACAGTTCAAAAGCATCAATTCTTC
>SJYQ01000192.1:441365-454621 GCA_006410935.1 Redunca redunca | reverse complement strand
CAGATGCTTATATCTTTCCTTTTCTCCTTTGCTTTTTGCCTCTCTTCTTTTCACAGCTATTTGTAAGGCCTTCCCAGACAGCCATTTTGATTTTTTGCATTTCTTTTCCATGGGGATGGTCTTGATCCCTGTCTCCCACACAATGTCATGAACCTCATTCCATAGTTCATCAGGCACTCTATCAGATCTAGGCCCTTAAATCTATTTCTCACTTCCACTGTATAATCATAAGGGATTTGATTTAGGTCATACCTGAATGGTCTAGTGGTTTTCCCTACTTTCTTCAATTTAAGTCTGAATTTGGTAATAAGCAGTTCATGATCTGAGCCACAATCTGCTCCTGGTCTTGTTCTTGTTGACTGTATAGAGCTTCTCCATCTTTGGCTGCAAAGAATATAATCAATCTGATTTCAGTGTTGACCATCTGGTGATGTCCATGTGTAGAGTCTTCTCTTGTGTTGTTGGAAGAGGCTGTTTGCTATGACCAATGCATTTTCTTGGCAAAACTCTATTAGTCTTTGCTCTGCTTCATTCTGCATTCCAAGGCCAAATTTGCCTGTTACTCCAGGTGTTTCTTGACTTCCTGCTTTAGCATTCCTGTCCCCTATAATGAAAAGGACATCTTTTTTGGGTGTTAGTTCTAAAAAGTCTTGTAGGTCTTCATAAAACCATTCAACTTCAGTTTCTTCAGCATTACTGGTTGGGGCATAGACTTGGATAACTGTGATATTGAATGGTTTGCCTTGGAGACAAACAGAGATCATTCTGTCATTTTTGAGATTGCATCCAAGTACTGCATTTCAGACTCTTTTGTTGACCATGATGGCTATTCCATTTCTTGTGGTCCACTGGAGAAGGGAATGGCAAGCCACTTCAGTATTCTTGCCTTGAGAACCCCATGAACGGTAGGAAAAGGCAAAATGATAGGATACCAAAAGAGGAACTCCACAGGTCATTAGGTGCCCAATATGCTACTGGAGATCAGTGGAGAAATAACTCCGGAAAGAATGAAGGGATGGAGCCAAAGCAAAAGCCAATTGTTATTACTAAAATGGAAAAAAAAAAAAATCCAGTAAAACTTCACAACAAGGTTAATAATTACTCATTTCCCTTATTAATTACCCTTCCTTCATAAACAGGAATTTAAACAACTTTAGAAGAGTCCAATAAACATGACACTACAAGTATTAGACCATGCCAAAATTATGAAATTTCATTCTCTATACATGAGCAAACATTGGTTTTCTACAGCTAAAACCAGTCACTTTTCTTTTAAAGAGATATTAAGAATGGAAAATAATCTCAGCAAAGAGTCAGGCCCGTTTCAGGCTATTGTGCAGGACCAGACCTGACAAAGAACAAAAAATCACCCTTTTCTCCACCTTCTCTGATGTAACTGGTACTATCATCCACAATCGTCCAAACTGTAAACAGTTCTTTTCCCCTCTAGTGTCTCAATCTTCTATATACCACAATCTATTAAAGATATAAAAACTTTTCAAGTCTGAGAAAGTTATAAATCAGAGAGTAGGAAAAATAAAAATGAAAAACCAAGTGGTACTTGGCAGTTTCTTTAACAAAAATAAAACTATTACATGGTGCAAAGTAATCACCAACAAACGTCCTACTAATTTATTTATAAATAAAGTTGAAGTTAAATAAGAAAAAATACTGTCCACATAACCCCTAGAGGTGATATACATTCTCTCCTACTCTACAATTAGATAATGCTAGTCTGCCTTGGTCCTGAAATATTAAGACTCATTTCTCACTCACACTGTAGCCTCACTAGATCAGTGAGACATGGGATCTATTTATAACATGGAAATGCATACATGGAGATATCAAAAGGCCTTGACTATATTCACAGGCCCTTGGTTAATTAAATTAATTTAGCGAGGAAGGGAAGAAGTCTTGACAAACTAATTAATTTCACTTCAATTTTTAAGGAATAATTAGGATGGTAGAGAGTGGTGCTGAAAAGTATAGAAAAGTCATCATTTTGCAGAGTAGATGACAATTGTTCATTTCCGGTGTCAAAAGTTTCAGGTGAAATCTTAGATACAAAGCACATTAACAAACAGGAGTTAGCACTACAGCTGGCAATACAACATCAATGTAACAAACAGAATCAATTTATTTCACCAAAGTTTTATGAATAATTTTCTATGGGCCATGTACTCTGCTATTTATTGGGGATTCAGGGATGGATAAGATGCAGTCCATGTTCTAAAAATGTTTTGATGGTCTAGTAGGAAAGACAGACATGTAAATAAATAGTTTAAATGTGGTGAGAAGCTCAACCACACAGTACAGAGGTAGCCCAGAAAAGGAAACAAGGAACTATTTAGAAAGGAGATGAAGGAATGTAAATGTCAGTTTTAAGTTTATTTTAACTTACTTAAGCTAGAAACTGGCTGGCTAATGACTCAATTAACCAAAATGTATGGGGAAAGCATATGGCTCAGACACTGGAAGAGTTCTAAGGAATCTAAAATAAGAAGAAATGGCCAGGACTATGCTATGACTTTGGGACTTCCAGGTGGCACAGTGGTAAAGAATCCATCTGCCAAGGACATGAGGGTTCAGTCCCTAAGACAGGAAGATCCCCTGGAGGAGGAAGTGGCAACCTACTCCAGGATTCTTGCGGGGATAATCCCAGGAACTGTACATGGGATTAGATTTCATGGGGAGACATAGAGTCAGACACAACTGAGCTACTGAGCACATGTTATGACTTTTGTGGACCCAAGCCAATTTTGCTCCATTAAAAACTTTTTAAAATTACATTTCCAATTACATTGTATAAAAGTGAATATATTATTATGTATAACTAAATCATTTTTCTGTACACCTGAAACTAACACATTGTAAATCAATGATATATTTCAATGAAAAAAGAAAAAAAAAAACACAAAAACATGAGACACACAGTAAAAATACAAATAGGCTGAAAATAAAAGAAAATATATAAACTTGGAAAATGGTTAAAATGTAGGATTATATGTTATGTATATTTTATTACAATAACAAAAATAGAAAACTGAATCCAGCAACATACAAAAAGTATTATCAGACTGGCCAAAANACAAAATTAAATTTTATTCTAATTAAATAAATTTGAATAAAATTAAACACATTAAATAAAATTTAATTTTATTCAAATTAAAGTTCATTTTTTTTCATTCTGATTTGAAGAGAAATTAAAACATTTTTGTGGGCCCCTAAAAAATGTGTGGATTCTTTACACCATGCCAATGTGCTCAGTGAATGGCATACCTGGTGATTGATTTTTATGAGCCAAACATTATAGGGGCATTTCACACATATATTGTCATTTAACTCTCTCTACATCTCAGTGTTTACAGATGAAGAAACAGAGTTCAAGGGGGTAAGAAACTTTCTGAAGGTCACACAGTTAACGAGACAGCATGCTCAGATTTAATAAGCCAAGCATTTTGACTAGATATAAAGCCTGTGCATTTTCACCTGTCATGTCAATATTTCCCTTATAATACACACTACCAGCCCTCAATTGACTCACCTTAAAGATGAGGAGACAAGTATGTGTGAAGGCATAGGCAATGAATCTGGACCACAGGAATTTCAGAAAGAGAGAGCGTCTGCAATGTGGCAATGCAGAAGGCCACATTAATGCAAATGCAGTTACAAAATGAAGCGTGGTCTGAAGCAGGTGCCCATTCAATGTGAAGGCATCAAGAACTAATGGTTAACTAGGAGCTTAGCTCAGAAGCCTGAGTGTCAGCTTTATAAATGCTATATTTTCATTTCTCTGAGCCTTGTTTTTCTGTAAAATAGAGACAATAAAATGTTATGGTGTTAATTCAAACTGAAAGTAAAAGTGTTAGTCACTTGGGCATGCCCTACTCTTTGTGACTCCACGGACTGTAGCCTGCCAGGATCCTCTAGGCAAGAATACTGGAGGGGGTAGCCATTCTCTTCTCCATGGGGCTCTTCCTGACCCAGGGATCGAACCGAGTTTCCTGCATTGCAGGTGGATTCTTTACTGTCTGAGCCACCAGGAAAGTCCTGGTGCTAAGGATTAAATTATTTAACACTTGAACGGTACTTAGAATTGTGCCTGACATAGAGTATAAACTTACTAAAAGCTAATAATTTTTTATAAATCTTTGTAATTAGAACATCTTACAGTGTATAATTGAAAAAATTAAAATACTAGCTATATTCTGTTTCTTTTTGGAGTTTTCTCAGTATAATAACAACAGACATATATACGTATACAGTCTCCCATTTTAGATATCTGACTAAAACAATCCCAGATTCTAGAAGATGGATATGGAATTGGTACAATTTTCCCTACTTTTTAGCTGACAAAAGTAAGCTATTGAAATATTAAGTAATTTGACGAAGACACGGGAGTGTTTTGGATGGATGATGATGGTCTTGTCACATTTTCAAAACTTTAATCATTTGTTCCTTAAAATCTTAATTTCTTATCATGTCAGCAGTGTCCAGATAGTGTGGTAGACTCATCAGCTGGGTTTCTCCTACTCTCCAGGCTCTTAATTCTCAGTGATGGCTGAAAATGTCAACCTCGATGTGCTTTCAACACCTTAATTCAACTCAGAGCCCCACTCCTAACTGCACTGATAGCTGTCTGGGTCACTGGTAACACCCTCTTCCTCATCACACGGGGTCAAAAATCCAGCTCATCCCGAAACCCTCTCCTGCGCGCCTCCCCTCGTGTCAGCTTTGTCAGTTTCTCTTCCACCGTGTCCTTGCGTCTGTCCCCGCCTTCCCACTGTTACTCTCGCTGTCTGCCCCACTCAAGTCTTGACTAAATCTGCCCCTCACTATTAGAATTCAATGACTGCCTCCTGACACATAGCACATACTCTGCTTCCAACCCCTCCACCTTCCACGCCATCCTATGCGCTGCTGCTGAAAGAACTTTCCTACAGACAAGAGTCCAAGCAGCTCTGTTGAGCATTTTAGGCTCCTTATGGTCTGTTTCAACCTATTTATCTAGACTTTTCTTTTTCTATGCAGCTCACATCCAGTCAAATGGGAGTATTACAGAATATCCCGGCATGTTTCCACAGTTTTGTTCCTGCTATTTCATTATCTGGATGTCATTTACTCTATTTACGTTTGTCAGAATTCTACTCACCCTCCAAAGCGCCAATCAAATGCACCATCTTCCAATAATCCTTCTCCTGTATTCTACCAGTTCCCTCTCTGCCCACCATCCCTATCTTCAATGTCTTAATAGTATTTGTTACGTATTTTGGACTTCCCTTGCGACTCAGGGATAAAGAATCTGCCTGCAATGTTGGAGACCTGGGTTCCATTCTTGGGTTGGGAAGATTCCCTGAAGGAGGGCACAGCAACCCACTCCAGGGTTCTTGCCTAGAGAATTCCATGGACAGTGGAGCCTGGTGGGCTATAGTCCACAGGGTTGCAAAGAGTTGGACACGATTGAAGTGACTGGGTACATAGCCCATTATGTATTTTAAAAGAGCTCAACATAAGTGTTAACTCTTCTGGAAGCCTTTGCCATCCCAGCCTTGCATCCCAGCCTCTGCCCCTGTCCTACACTTTCCTCTGCTTTCCATACCTTTATTATTATATTAAATACACAGTTTTATAATATTTGGAAATGCCTGTCCCCTCGCTGGTCCTTACCATGACACACCTAGAACAAACTCCTTACCACGTGGAGTTCAACACAAACATATAATAGGTATATTATCAATATAATTATCCCCATTTATATCTATACTTCATATTAAACTTTTTAAGTCATGCATCCAAAGCCAATAAAGCATCTTATTGTTGTGATTATAATACAGATATAAAGTGAATGTATGATGGTATGATAAATTTTATTTTATCAAAATGATGATTTATATGCTGTGATTATTCATTTTTGAATCTAGCCAAAAGTGTGTGGCCTGTGTCACAGCACCCTGAAGAATTGTTGGGCAATAAAGAAGTCTAAAATCCTTCATAAAAGGAATTTCCTAAGCCTCAAACAGCTTTCCTTACTACAGTTCTTCATATGCACTTATATTAGAAAAGCTTCATGGTGAATAAATTCTATCATTTTCCTAGTAAGTACTCCTAGTGAAAATTACTTAATTAATATGTAAATCATTAATGTATTTAGTTTCTCCAGAGAACTGGTTAAATTAACATGAAGAACTAAGAATTCAAAATATAAATATAACACACTTAAGCCCTGTGCATAAAAATTCATATCACTCATAAAATTATATTCCAATGCTACAACTAGCAATTTTTTTTAAAGTCATAGGTTGTAGGATTTAAATTTCCTAGTAGTTTAGCTCTACTCAAATAATAGAAATTGTAGAATAGTCACAGTGAAAGTCAATTTGAAATTCTAAAAAGATAAATACCTCTGGAAAAAATGATTACTATGAATGTAAGGATAAATAAAGGAGACAAGACTTTTTACATTTTAGAGTAGAAATATCAGAAGAAGTATATGAGAAATGTATACATTGCTGAAGTAAGATGGTTTTAAATACAAGGAATTTTTTAATATGATCATGAGGCTAAGTGAATCTGCAGATGAATGTACTGCTGTAGAAATGCTTCTGGGAACATCCATATGTTTGATTGTAATGTGCATCACTTTTAAACTCTAATTAAAATAAACTTTCAACCATAGTCCTTACTGGAGGCTGAAGCAAGCAAAGGTAGAAAAGCACAGATTTGTTTATATTGGAGGCTTTTGATAAAAAGAGTATATTTTAGTCAGTCTTATATGGACATGGCCAGTTACCAACAAGGTAACTGAGTATAATATAACGTTCAATAGATAACTCCAGAGTACGAGTTTTAAAGATAATAAAAATTTGAATTTGTTATGTCATTGAAAACATGTAACTGAATAATAATTGCTGTTAGAATCGCCAAGTCTGAAATATATAAGTTGGGAACAATATTAGAAGATATTTTTAAAAAGGAAAATGAAAGAAGAGGCGACTGGATTTTGCCACACATGTGGTGAAAAGCAACAATTGAGCTAATTAAAGCCTTGCCCCTAAATGTGATTATCCCTAAGGCTAGTGAATAATGAACCAGATTTCATTTCAGCCAACTTGCCTTCTCTATTTTCCTTGAAACAAGATAGGTGGGTAAGGCAGTTTCTTAGTGTTAGAAGCTTAATTTTCAAAGTAGATCTTCCAAAATGATTCCAGATTTGAAGATGACAAAGCTTCTTGATATTTTTCACATGTTTTTTGAGGTTTAAATAAACATTTCCAAGTCACCTCGCTCTTTGAGCACTCTTCCCTCTACATTTCTTCAAAAACACGATTGTATTTGGAAATTAAAAGATTAAGAAAGGCTCTGGTGAAGAAATGGAATGCCAAGAACAACAAACTGCCTTTCTTCTCATATAAAACTTACTTGGTTTCAACCATATGTTTACATAGTAATTTATTTACACAGTAATGGAAATATATCCACTGTGTGTAAGCAATAATGATGTAATTTCATCAAGAATTTATCATTTTCATCCCTTGAGGGGAAAAAAGGCTGTAAAAATTGAGCTTCAAACTTACTGCCTTTGCAAATCATATTTCTGGAACCGAATAGGAATTTTGAAAAGGTGTCACTTCATTATAAATTTTCAGTAAACCAGTGTTTAAAACTATGACACTGAACAGCAAATCTCAAATCATAATAATTTACATGGCGGATGAAATTCTCAAAGTGAGATGGTCAAATGATAGTAGGTGGCACATGCGTAGGACTTTACCAGTTACAAATCACATTTATAAACACATCTCATTTGATTCTCCAAACAATCCTATAAGGTAGGTTTCTTCACTCCATTGTATAGATGGAAAAACTGAATCTTAGAGAAACTGGGAACAGTGTAATACATCAAAGGAATCCAGACTGGGTCTTCAGATTCTAATTTCTTCATACTCTGCTACCTCTAAAAGTGTACTAAACAGTCATACAATAATTTGGTTAATTTACTTCTTCACCAGAATAGGTAGAAGTGCAAAAACAAAAACAAAAGTAACAAAAGAAGACAAAAACTATTTTCCACAGACTATAATCATAAATATGGTAAGGTAACTAATCAACAGGAAAAAAAAGCTCATTCAGGAAAACTAGTTCTCAGTAATAGCTTTAATTAAGTCTTACGTGTTCATATCTTTGTGAGAGTTTTGCCACTTTGTTCAGTTAATATTAATAATAGTGTTACTATTATAGTACTAAGTAATAGTAGAAATGCTAAATTCTCTTTGTTTTTTCTAACAAATATATATTACACAAATATTTATTTTAAAGAAAGAAAGATTAAATATTTCATCTTTATTTGTGAAAAAAAATCCAACCATAAGGGCTGGAGACGGTGTGGAGAAAAAGGAAGCCTCCTACACTGCTGGTGGGAATGCAAATTGATACAATCACTATGGAAGACTATATGAAGATTCCTTAAAAAGCTAGGAATAAAATCAACATATGACTCAGCAATACCACTTCTAGGCATACAACCTGAAGAAACAAAAACTAAAAAAAGACACATGCATACACCAATGTTCACTGCAGCACTATTTACAATAGCCAGAACATTGAAGCGACCTAGATGTCCATAGACAGATGAACGGATAAAGCAGCTGTGGTACATATATGCAATAGGGTACTACTCAGCCATAAAAAAGGAGCACATTTGCATCAGTTCTAACGAGCTGGATGAAGTTAGAGCCTATTATACAGAGTGAGGCAAGTCAGAATGAGAAAAACAAATTTTGTATATTAACACATATATATGGAATCTAGCAGGGTGGTGCTGTGGAATCTGCTTACAGAGCAGCAGTGGAGACGAAGACATAGAGGACAGACTTATGGACAGGGGCTGGGGAGAAGAGGGAGAGGGTGAGGTTAATGGAGAGAGCAGCAAGAATGCACATACACTTACAGATGTAAATGGATGGCCAAGGGGATTTTGCTGTATGACTCAGGGAATTCAAACTGGAGCTCAGTAACAACCTAGACAGATAGGAATGGGCAGGAGGTGGGAGGGAGATTCAAAAGGGAGGAGACATATGTACACCTATGGTTAATTCATGTTGATGTATGACAGAAATCAAACCAATATAGTAAAGCAATCATCAACCGATTAAAAATAAATACTAAAAAAAGAAAGTGTTAGTCATACATTCACACCTGACTCTATGTGGCCCATGGACTGTAGAATGCCAGACTCCTCTGCCCATGAAATTCCCCAAGCAAGAATCCTAGACTGGGTAGCCATCCTGTTCTCCAAGGGATCTTCCCAAGGCAGGGGTCATATCTGGATCTCCTTCATTGCAGGCAGATTCTTAACTATCTAACCCACTAGGGAAGCCCTAGTAAAGACTATATATACCTAGAATTCTGGAAGGATAAAAATAAATATGCTAATATTCTGAAATCTACTTGAATTAATGAACAAATGTATTAATAATGCACACAAATTGGTGAAATTGATCATATAAATATCTTCTATAACACAAATATGTCATATAACTTATTCCTCTCCTGTGTATCAAAAAAATTAAATAAATATTAAGAACATAAACAACTTTTTCCCCAAAGAAGCTGCCACGATTCTAGTTATTCTTAGCTTTTCCAAATCACATTTTGCTTTGCCACTACAAAGCTGTTAATTAAAGCAGCTATAATGCAAAACTACTGAGTCTGTTAATTATTTTCCTTGTTCATTCTTCCCTCCCTCACCTCACCTTGTTTTATTCTTAATTCACACTGCATATAAACAGCAATTAAAGTACAAATCAGAATGTTACTTGCACAAATATATTTTATTATCATATACAATCTGTACTCTTAATTCAACTGCTTTTTACAAAAGAGTTAGCCAAAATTTTCCTCTATTCAAGCAAAAAAACTAGTAACAATATGTGAAGATTATAATAAAAATCTATTTTATAGAGCAATTTTAAAGTTTTAATATTTTATTCTTGGGAGATATCATTGACATATTTAGTAGCTGGTATGATTTCAGAAAAATGTAGTCATGGATAACATCAAAATGTACCTCTTAGTTTTTATAAGATTTATAGAAAAATAACTCACACACTATATGTCTTCAAAATAAAATTTTGACCTAAGAGTTTATCATAATTAATACAGGAGTAATAATGATTATACAAACATCTACCATTTGCCTAAATCTCAAACTATCCCAGAAATGTTTTAGGATCATGCAAGGCTAAAATTTAAGGAATAACTTGTGGGCACTAAATTTTCTAAATATGAGAAAATAATAAAAAGACAAAAACCATAGACAGAAATGTTCTATTTTGTGCTAGTTACATTAGAAAAAAAATACTGTGCTAGTTCTTACAGTTGATACAGAGCTGCTTGTTGCTGTGCCCAGCTCCTTTGTGACCCCATGGACTGCAGCCCACCAAGCTCCTCTGTCCATAGGATTTCCCAAGCAAGAATAGTGGAATGGGTTGCCATTTTATTTTCCAAGGGATCCTCCAAATCCAAGAATCAAACCCACATCTCCTGCATTGGCAGGTGGATTCTTTACCACTGACCTAGCAGGGAAGTTGAGAGCTGCTGTAGTTACTGCTGGTAAGGGACACCTGTGTTTGCCAATAAAAGTAGTCTGTCTAAAATATGGGAGACGCTTAAGAATATGCGTTTCCTCTGTTCTAATTTTCCCTTCTTTTAGCAAGCCAAGTGAAATGCCCCAAAGTTTCTAAAACATCATAACTACATCACAAGCTACTGTGAGTCTCTACTTTTTGAGCTGCTTCTTCCAATTTAGCCTAACCACTGTACACTTATATTTAACTTTTTGAAATAAAGAGGCCTCATGTCATCTTTTCATTCAAATATCCTTCAAGCTTCAAGGCTTTCTTTTATCTACCACATTATGTGTTTGTTTGTTTGTTTGTTTTTGCACCTAGTTTAAAAGAAACTCCAAACAAAGAGTCCTCCTTTTCCATTCAAATGTATTTGTAGTGATTCTCCAACAAATACGATTGAGTATCCACTCATGCCCTCTCCATTCCTATCTGCCAAGCCCTCTCACATCCAGTTTCTTCCATCCAGCGTGTCTTCTTTCTGTCTGTTCAGCAATCTCCTCCTTCATATTCTATTTGAACTTCTTCCCAAGAACTGAGCTCTCCTTTGTGGGAATGCTAGAGTACTTAAATGCATACGTGTTCATTCGGTAATTACATGGTCATACATTATTTCATATTTTCCTGTATTTCCAGCACTCTCAGCATAGTGCTTGGTATATAGCTGGCTTTTAACACCCAAATGTGTTTCGACTATTGCAGCAAAAGGCTGATGTAACAGCAGCTAGCTTTTGAAGACAATAACTGCTCCTGTTCCCAGAACCTGTCTAAGAAAGGCATTATACTGAAGCGTAAAGTACATAAAAAGCTCTCTTCAAACTTTATGAGGCTGTACATTTTCTTCTACACATCAAACTGTAGTAAGTTAATGTTCTTCTCTTGCAGACATGAAGTGGTGATGTCCAGTTCCTCATTGGCTTTTGGTGTGTTGAAAATTGCCCTGGAACTAGAGGTGGCGAGATTTAAGCATAGTTGCTGCTAAAATCACTTTTAAAGCAGGCATCTCTGGGAATATCTTAAGGTTTTTTTTGCTTTTTTTTTTTTTATCCTATGAAATATACTTACAAGGAGCCAACCTAGCTATACTCTGCAATTTACAAAAAGGAAACTATGAAGAAAAGGAGAAAGCAAAGAGAACTGATATATGATGATTTGAGTAGAGGCTCTTAAATCCCCAGACTAAAGAATTCTGTTAACAGCTCTGTATTCTTTCGGAGAAGAAGGCAGTGAGGGAGAAAACTGATTAAATGCATTACATTTAGAATACAGAAAGAAGTTCAATGGCACCAGCTATTCAAAATAAAGTAAAATTCAGCCAATGTACAACTGGGTAAGCAGGGCCATTCAAAATAAAATAACTATTAAGATATATAGATAAGGGAGAAAAGGTAATATGACCATAATGCATATATATATATAAAAGAAGTAAAAATGCAAGAGTGAAATCAGACCTCTAGCACATTGGGCAAAATGAGTGAATTTGGATTCCTATGCCTTTCTCAGGAAGGATGTGTTCACAGTTCAAATGTGCGGGGTGTGCAAGGAGCTGAGTCTTACCTAAGCCATGGCACCACATCATAATCTCTTTTCTCATTCACTGATACTCCACAAAGCTCCAAATCCAGACTAAACATCCTGCTACCTGTCTAGTAAGTATCTTTATTCAGAGAGCTGTGGGAACAAATTTTCATTTATATCATATCTACAATTTTTTTTTCTTCTTGCTAACAGGATTAGAATGACTTTACATCCCATCTTGCCCCAGATGCCCTATATCTGTTTCCACAGTATTAATTATTAATAGTGCCCCCTTTTAGAATAGAAAGCATTATGGTATGGATAGTCACATAAAAGTAGTCAAAATAGCTTAAAAGTGATCAAGAGATATAAATTATGATATTAAAAGCATAATTCTTTGTAGGGCTGCAAAGAGGAAAAATTGTCGAATATCCATAGTTCTAAATCCTAACCTCAAGAAGCTGTCATATGAATACATACACGGCTCAACATAACTCTTCACCAACAAATGAAAAGCAGGTCAAAGCACATGTCTCACAGATGGAAAGGTCATATACCTCTGCATATGAGGGCAGCATATTTTTATAAAATGCTGCAGATATTTATGTCATACAGACTATGTAACATTCAGTAAACTGCATGCTGATGCATCATTTTCCAGCTGGTTGGTGTTAGAACACTGCACTCTAAATTTAAAATAGATTTTACCTGAATTTTCACCTAACCTGGCATCTGGCTACAGCCAGAGCTGGGAAGAGCAATACAGAGAAAATCAAAAACAAAATGATAGCAATAATTCTAAATACTTCAACCAGTATGATGTGAATGGTTTAAAGTCTATTATTAAAAAATGAAGACTCTTAGAATGGGCAGACTTACATATGTAAATTAAATGGTTACAGAAAGATTCTAATTAGAAGATATAATAGTATAACAGACAAGAGAATAATAAAAAGCAAGAATAAATGGTGAGAATCCTATAACATGTAATAGAATTCTATGTGAAAAGCATATAATGAAACCAAGAAAGCTATTTTATTTTGACAAAAGTTAGAGTCAAATAACATTTCACTTATTGAAACTTTATGCTAACAAGCTTCAAAACTTATAAGG
>SJYQ01000192.1:429800-440846 GCA_006410935.1 Redunca redunca | reverse complement strand
AAAGAAGAAAATATAATTAATTAACAAGGGATGTCATAAGTATAAACTCAATTAAAATAAAGCAAACATAAGCAAATAAAGATCAAACTTTTTTGCCAGTAATTCTAAAAAAAATTAAATAAAACAGATAATTTTCTTTAAAAATACACATAAAATAGGAAAATCTGGAAACTTGAAACAGCCATGAGGAGAAAATAATCTACTCCAAGGAAGAAGCAGGTTCTTCTGCAAAAGTATTAAGAAGCAGATGATCACTACATTATTTACTGTTCCACAACATATGAAAAGATGCAAAAGTTCTTAATGCCTTCCATAAAGCTAAAATGAACCTGACACTAGGCCAGATAAATAACATAAAAAAATAGAAAAGTGGTCCTATTTGCCTTACAGATTTAGAAAGTAAAAGCATAAATTACAGCAATCAAAGCAATATATATGAATAGGTGGTGGCAACACCACTCCATGTGCTCAAGACTCAGAATTACACATCAAATATGGTGAACTTTACTGTGTGTAAATTATACATTAATTTTATAATAACACGTGAAAATACAGCAATATATCCAAAGGTTAACATATCAGTATAACTCTTGAGAGTCCCTTGGACTGCAAGGAGATCCAACCAGTCCATTCTGAAGATCAGCCCATTTCTTTGGAAGGAATGATGCTAAAGCTGAAGCTCCAGTACTTTGGCCACCTCATGCGAAGAGTTGACTCATTGGAAAAGACTCTGATGCTGGGAGGGATTGAGGGCAGGAGGAGAAGGGGACGACCGAGGATGAGATGGCTGGATGGCATCACAGACTCGATGGACTTGAGTCTGAGTGAACTCCAGGAGATGGTGATGGACAGGGAGGCCTGGCGTGCTGCGATTCATGGGGTCGCAAAGAGTCGGACACGACTGAGCGACTGAACTGATCTCAGAAACACAACAATGATTCAATATTATGATATTTACTAATGAAATTCCTCAAGTTAGTTCATTTAAAAGGTATGTGTACATGTGTCATATGTGTAAATACATATATAAATTCAATTCCATATTTATGAATAAAAAATCCATTTATAATTTGAAGAATCATGCTATATAATAGAGAAATTCTAAAAACTTGACCTGAAAAAAAGATACCTTCTTGAAACTTAAAAAAAAAACTTTTAATGATGAAATAGTAGAAGGACTGTCATTTATGTCAGAATTTAGGTAAGAATGTCACTATTAGTGATACTATACAAAAATGGAGCTCTGCCCTAACTGATTTAATAATAAAATCATTCAGATGTTGCAAAATGAGACAAAACTCTGATAACATGCAGAAAATTTTAATAGCTAACAAGGGAAATAAAAATACTAACTAAAAAATTTTTAGTACAAAATGGAATCCAAAGTAGCTAGATATCAGAAAATTATTATGTGATATTTAATAACACTTACCAAGTTAAAAATTAATATACATTCTAATTACAATAGCAGAGAAATCAATAAACATTTAGAAATAAACATAATGATCTGCAAAGTATAAAATTCTATAAAAGTTAAAAAAGATACAGATAAAAGAAAACATGTATGTTGTTAGTAGGAAATAAAAGTCAATATTATAAAAAAATCTGTCCTCCCTATCAGTTCAGTTCAGTTCAGTCGTTCAGTCGTGTCCGACTCTGTGTGACCATAGGGACTGACCACAGGAGCCTGTCAGGCTCCTCTGTCCACACAATTCCCCAGGCAAGAATATTGGAGTGGCTTTCCATGTCCTCTTCCAGGGGATATTCCTGACCCAGGGATTGAACCCACATGTCTTATATCAAGGACATTGGTATGTAGGTTCTTTACCACCAGCGCCATCTGGGAAGCCCAACAGTGAGAAGACATTCATCTGCAAACCAGGTGTGGGCCCTCAACAGACAGCTGATCTGCTCATGCTTTGCTTTGGACTTCCCCCTCTGAAATATTTCTTATCTAAGCCCCCACAGTCCCGGGTAATTTGTTATGGCAGCCCAAACAAAGACTGAAGGGCTTGCATATTCCTATGATATCCTCTGAGACCCTCAGTCAGAATTTACTCTGGTACTTTACAACATAACTCTAAAAGGCTTAGTTTCAGTTCTTTAGAGATGGGGCTCTATCTAAGGCATAGCGTATATGTTTGGGAGGTGTTCACACTTCACAATTTTCATAAATCCTACTACCTGAAAAAAAGCATACCTGCCAAGTAAAAAGCAACATACTTTTATGTATAACTAGCTCCAAGACAAGCCTGCTAGGTCCCCTTCCAACTACACTGTTTCTTCTATGTAGCAGTTCTGGTCTGAACATGTAAACTTCAGAGTCAAACTGCCCCTTCAGCCCAGCAAAACCTTCCTGGCAGATTAAATTATGGTCCTTAGCGATTAAGACAAGGAGAATGGCATCTCCAGATTTCTGTAGGATGTTAGGCCAATTTTGTTGAAAGAAGATTTGCCCTCAAAGGATTCATTGATCACAGAAGGACAGAATCTTACAGTTCAAAGAAACCTCAGGGAAGAATCATTAATTTGATCACCCAATAACTTATTCAACAAGAATTCATTAAGTAACTAGCATAGAATCAACAATAACTTCTTGTCAAGGCTTCTCATTAACTAAAGGATCATCCAATTTCTACTTATGATAACCCTGAATAATAATTTTTTTCAACTTTTCATTCAGTTCAGTTCAGTTCAGTCGCTCAGTCGTGTCTGACTCTTTGTGACCCCATGAATCGCAGCACGCCAGGCCTCCGGTCCATCACCAACTCCCGGAGTTCACTCAGACTCACATCCATTGAGTCAGTGATGCCATCCAGCCATCTCATCCTCTGTCGTCCCCTTCTCCTCCTGCCCCCAATCCCTCCCAGCATCAGAGTCTTTTCCAATGAGTCAGTTCTTCACACTAGGTGGCCAAAGTACTGGAACTTCAGCTTCAGCATCAGCCCTTCCAATGAATAATAATCAGGACTGATCTCCTTTAGAATGGACTGGTTGGACTCCTTGCAGTCCAAGGGACTCTCAAGAAACTTTTCATTAGACTTAATCTATTCTATGAATGTAGGTATGCACTAATTTTGAAAGATCTGTCACCCTCAATACTTACTATTTTTAAGTTCAAATAAATGGCTCAAGGTTTAATACTGTACTTCTAAAAGAAAAATACCTTAAAGAGGCTCAGCTGCTCTGGAAGAATTAATTTCCAAACCAAACTATGTTGGGAAAAGAGATACTTGTAGAAAACTTGGGCCCAACTGAGTTGATTAAATGGGAAAATATTCAGTTGAAGACCTCATTGGTTGGGATAAAATGTAATGAGAATGGTTAGAGATGAGTGACGTTAAGAAAACAAAGCCCATAAATCCTGAAAACAAGTGTTAGAGGACAGAATAAAAAACAGGACAACAGGGCGCCCCATCCAAGGTAACACACGTACAAAGGCGACTGTGAAAAGGTTGATCACATCTTGTAACTGTCTCAGGATGACAGAATGGAAAAATGGTAAATATTCACACATGGAACATCTCCAGTTTGTTCTATCTTCTGCCTTTGCTATAGAAGTATGTTAGGAGGAGGTATTCAAGTTTGTATTTGCCTGTTTTTTTTTTACTATATACCTATAAGTTTTTAAAGTGAGTTGTGTACCACAATTAGGGATAAATTCTTTGTATAACTTATATCCAGTCCTCTCAACAACCTTGTCAGGTAAACCTTAATATTTCCATTTCACAGATAAATAGTATTGACTCAGATTACATAACAGATCTAACATCACTGTCTTAGTTTGTAGTCTCCTGAAATCAGAGCCGAAGACTCGGATACAGACGGATTATTTGGGAGGCGACCCCAGGAAACAGGATTGAGGTTATATGAATAATGAGAGAGGGAGAAAGGAGAGGTCAGTATAAGGACCCATCACTGCTGTGGGTTCCCCAGGGCTTGAACCCATGGGAATCTCCTACAGAGACTACACATGCCTCCCAGGGTTGCCCACCTAAATGCTGAGAGACTGAAAAGTTTATCCAGCGTTCCCAATCCCACTGGTTAGTGGTTTCCCCTGGAGCATTAGCATCCTCCTCCTTCCAGCCCTGCTACTGATATTTGGGTAAAGAAGCTCTGACAACAGAAAAGCACCTGGGCAGGAAGGTCACACACATGCTCCTGTTAGCCTGAGGTGAACCTGAGCTTGCACAGAGCTGCCTACTGCATCTGCACCTGAAATCGGAGAGAAGCCAAGGGTATGTGGCACAACGCATCAGAACCATCTGTGACAGTCACACAGCCCCTCAGCTGCTGAACCCGGAAATGAGCCCAGATAATGGAATTGCACCATCCATGCCTGTAGCTTTCATGTACTCAACTGCGTGCACCCAGCCAAACGAGGCGGACAGAGATAAATGATCAAGGGTTCAGCTGACTCTGACACCATTTCACGTGGTGCGTATGCCCCAGAGTCAGTGTGACGTGGGGACTGCAACTCTTCTTACCATATGAATACTTCAAAGCAAAGAAGGTCAGCATCATGTCGCACTACATGTGTTCTCATACATCTGGTACTCAACTGAGGAGAAGGAAATCTATACCAATGCTGGAGGAAGAAAATTGATGTGCTGTTCTTTTTAATATATGTTAACTGTATTATCTATGGGCAACAAAAGATGCAGTTACCCCACCAGGGCCTTGACTATAAAGTGCTTGCCTTTCCATTACACAAATAGCATCACACCACATCAGCATCATTTTGCTGTCTGCAAAATCTCCCCATTTCATTTAGTCTTATGCTGATGCTACTGAGTCATGTGGTTTGAATCTGTAAAACATTTGCTGCATGGTCTGGAAGGAATGAGTGTTGTTGTGGGCACTGATCAAGTGCACAGGGCAAAATGCTAGGGCGAGAGACACCAAGAAGATACTTCAAGATCAAATCACTGCACATGATGAAGGCAGGAAAAGGAGCCCATGGCATCAGGTCCACAAACTAATGCTGTGGGGACAAAGGTCTCATCTGGAATTGTCTGGAATTGAAGATTTGGAAATAGAATGTTTCCTATCATAGTTTGATAAGTCAACATATTAAATACAAAAATTGTGTGATCAAAAATCGTAACAGAAACGGGATCACACACTAAAATATGCCTACCATGATTTTCCCCATCTGGACTGATTTAGCTTAGATAGAGTAAAAATCAGATTGAGATGAGGTCTTGCATGCAGGTAGTTTATTTGGGGGAAGTGATTCCCTAGAAACAAGAATGGAGATTGAGATGGTAGAAATATGAAACAGAAAGAGGAAAGCCAATCCAAGGGTGGGCAGTTGAGTCAGTGGCAAATGCGAGTAACCGGGACTCAACTTATCGAGGACCCTCTCTCGGGAAATGTGCAGGACACAATTCAGAACTGGCTGGCTGAGACAGAAAAGAGGGGCGTGGGACCATTTGCTCCTATCCCACTCTGATCACAGACCGAATCACATACGTGAATACACCGGACTAGCTGACGGGTCATCAAGCTACATCTCTGTTCATCTAATGCAGCAGGAACACTGTTATTGATTAGTCGCTAAGCATTGGCAGGTGGATTCTTTACCACTGAGTCACCAGGAATCCCACAGCAGGAATAGATAAGGCAAAAATAACTGGGTTAGAAATATATGATATTGAGCATAAAAGATGTCTAACACTCGTATTAAAATGTGTATCCTCTCTCGACCAACGTGCCCATACAAATCAAACCATGGTGACAAGGTCTTATGCACTTAATTAATGTAAAAATAATATAAACCCCAAATCATGGTGCTTCCAAGTCCAACCCCATAGAAAGTCTGATTTGATTGGTCTAGGAGGGGAGTGTGCCTGGGACATAAGAATTTTTTCAAGTTCCCCCAGGTAATTATGTGCAGGCAAATTTGAGGAACACTGGCTGAAACAAGACACAAGTTAAAAACCAAGGCTGCTTTTAGTAACTAAGTAGGGTCTACAATCCAAAAATTGTTTTTACTCTAATTTAAGTATTTAGATCATCTGTTTCAGCTGAGAATGTCTGGGCCTGTTATCATTTTTTATTTTCAAACGAGTATCCAAAATCACAATGATCTTCCCTGGTGACTCAGCAGTAAAGAATCTGCTTGCCAATGCGGGAGACGCAGGTTTGATCCCTGAATGGGGAAGAGCCCCTGGAGAAGGAAATGCAACCCACTCCAGTACTCTTGCTGGGAAATCCCATAGAGAGAGGAGGGTTACATGGTGGGTCCATGGGGTCACGAAAAAGCTGGACATGACAGAAGCGACTAAACAACAGTCCAAGAAGACAGTGCCAACACCAGCCTTTGAAACTGCTCCAAGGCAGATGGTAGTTCTCCATTTTACACTCACAGTGGACTGCCAGGTGACTGAGGATCAGTTTAACTTTTAAAATTAACTCTTTGGAGACAAAGCTCTGCAATGACTGACTGAAATAAATAAATTCAGTGATAATAAATGAAGTGATCTGCCGCTGGATGTTTGCCCCCAAAGGATGCATTACTAAGTAAGCTGGAGGCCATTAGAATGTTGAAAGAGTGAAAGAACATATGCCCACTAGGTGTTTGACTGGCATAACTTATTAGCTTCAAGCTTCCTTTCCTCAGTAGAGAAGTAGGTCCTAAGGTCATGACTTATTTTCAGCTATAATGCATCCATCAGTGCTTTGACCTGGCCCGCCTTCAAGAGAAGGCAGAGCCTTGCCAGCATGTGTTCACAAAGCACAGTCTGGGACACGTCAGTTTCCTCATGTTATCATCAGAAATGTCTTGAAACACAAAATGCAGATATAAGAAATGACATCCCATTTTCGCCTGCCAGTTACCAATAACATTTTATAATAAGAATGATAATACTCGCTTTGGGTATTTTTTCAGGCAAAGGAAAAAATAAAAGAATCAAGTTCTATTTATCCAGATCAATTGAAAAATGGAGTAACCAAGGTACTGGAAAATAATCTATTTAGTGCCATCACATGTTAAGTTGGCTAGGATTTCCATTTTTCAAAAACCTAAAACACAAGAAAATATCATTAATGGTAAAACTATTCAGAACTGATCAGGATTTTGCTGAGCAATTAAACTCATCATTGTGAACATCTGCCACCATATACACAATACTGTCGATTTTCTTCCAAACCGGTCTCTACCTTTATAACTGAGTTAGCTGTTTCAACTAGATTTCCTAGACTTGGATTTTTTTTTTTTTTTTTTTTTAAGAAAGACCTCTAATCAACCCACTTTGAAAAATTCTACTTAGCAGCAAGGCACTTAATTATCTTGCTCACCTTTTGTTCAGTTGCTTTGCAAATAACGACATGAAACATTCCATCTTTTTACTTCCAAGCTTTTCTTCTTCCTGATTAGATTCTACTTAAATAGCATCATGTTCCTTCAAGTTCCTCCAAGATGAGGGATTTTCTTTAATCACCTGAAACCTGCTGCTCAGCCTCTTTAGCATTCTAGGATATTTCAATCTACCAGCTTAAATCAACAATAAAACTACTTATTCCTAACAGGTTGAGTACTTTAAATCTCATCTTTTTTATCAAGCTTCCATACTAATTCAAGTATACAAAGATATGCAAAGTAGATTTTGAGATCCTTGATTATGGCAACACATTAAAGTGGGGTTTCCCCTCAACTTTTTCATATACCTCATATAAAAAGAAAAAGTTACTATAATCAAACTATATCTGTGCAAGAAAAACTAAGGTTTTGTTACAAATAAAATGTGATAACTGAAAAATGTGTTAATCAAATATTGAAATGTTTTTTACATGAAAAGTTCAAACAGCAATGATTAAACATGAATTTTCAACCTGATTATAAAATGTCACTTGCATCTTTTGCACAAACAATAAAGAATTGGATACAGTTGCTGCCCAGTTAAAAAAAGGGTGAGGTTTTAAAACTATAGGCTGATACCAGAACTAAAAAAGGATGAAATGGTAAAAAGTGAGGATGAGAGCTTTCAGCTAGAAGTTGAAAGAAATACAACCCCTAATGTTCACAAGTACTTCCAAGAAAAATGAGAGGATTCTAAAAAGAAATAGCTGAAAACCATGTAAACCAGAGGAAGAAAAGGAATTATTAGAAGAAACGGCTGAAAAGCCTGTGAAGCAGAGCTATACGCCCAACTCTGTGAATTAGCAAAGATGAAGAAAAGTAAACTATCTTCCGGATAGAGTCATATCTAGCTAATTTCAATGAATTTACCTTCATCTGACATAAACATTTTTGTTTTATTCAGAAGCAATACTTGCACACAAAAATTAAGTCAAACTGCTTGTAACTACATATACCTGATATTTGGCTGTGGTATTTTTAGAGTCTTGGTTAAATAAAGACAAAAGTATTTATACTTAGATGCACTGTTGTTGAAATTATACTCCATAACAACCTAAAAGGTGAGATGAGATTCCCTAAGTTACTCTTTCTTAAAAAGCAAAGTAAACATTTGCCTCAACAGAAATCTTTAGAGAAAAAATGATATTTTAACAAAGAACACATATCTAAAAGGCAGTTGTCTGAAGAAAAATCACAATGTTATTAATCCCTGCATTAAATATAACATCAAAACTCCTGCCTCCAATTTAAAAAATGAAACATACACGCACAATCTTTTTTCAAAAAACACATAACTTCCATAACAAATTGCCTGTCTGTGAATATTTCTTATATTTTCACTTTCTCCAAATAAATAAAAATTCTTTATAAACATTTTTAGCAATTAAGTGAAAGAATAAACAGAATATTCCAAATTGTGTAAAGCATCAGACTTTAATTTTTAAAAATCCAACCATCAGATTGTTAAAAAAAATTATGTGATGTGCAAAGACAAATTATAGAAAAAGCTCATAAAGTTAAAAATTAAATCACTTATAAAAGCTCATATTTAATATTTATATATATTTAAACCTGTACTAGTTTTTTCCCCCTCAACTTTTAGAATTATATAGAAAAGCTGCTACGGTTATAGGCATAATATATTTTTTTTCCTTTTTTTGAATATGAATAATCATCTTGCCTTTTGTAAGAGGCTTTCAAATTTCATGAATTTTCTGACTATGTAAAATTTTAAGAAGGTGGAGAGTCACAGAATAGAAAGAACATCAGGTTGTCCTTCAGAGGTCCTGAGTTTTAGACCTAGCTCCTCAACAAGTCGCTTGGAGAAATCAGTTCTGCCATTTGACCTCAGTGTTCTTATCTTTAATTAGGGGGAATGGGCATTCATTCCTCTTCTTCCTTTTCCAGTCCCGTGATTCTAAGTCAAGGGATGGTTTCCCCAATTCTAATTTCAAGCTACTTCTTAGATATTAACAGTTCTGAAGGCTGAACCTAATTTCTAAAACCATAATTGCAAAGTTTAGATTAAAACAAAGTTATTGTTTTAATCACTTCTAGGTTAAAAAAAGCTATAATTTTGAAGTACATGCTTTATGGGTTCATTAAAAGTAATCTCCAGTATAAAATTAGTTCCTTATCAATGAATATACAGTTATATATTAAACAGGACTTTCCTCAAGGGTGAGCACACTATTTTTAAAAAGCTGCACATTTGGGGATTGCATTAATAGGTTACTTACATAAAATATTTAAAAATTTGGAAATCCACCTACCCCTTAAGAATCATTTACTCAAAGATGTGGTCACCTAGTGCCTTTAAGTTTAAAAACATTATCATAAATAGTATCTGATTACTGATGAAGAGGTGTCACTCCTTTAAGATATAGCAGCAGAGTCTATCGTTCAAGGATCATGCTCTGAAAGAGCTTAAAAATTAGGATTTTTACCTCCATATGAGGTTATTCACAAAGACAACTGGAATTTCTGAATTATATCAAAAGAACATGGTGCTTACCATACAATTCAAATTCACGACTGCTACTGGATAAGTTTACAAAGTTTAAGTAACAAACTTTAAAAATATGTTCAAATAAATCCTGCAATGTTATACTGCATTATATAAGAGCTGGAAGTATTCATTTGTTCAATCTAAGTCTTTAAAATATAATTCCATTTTAACATGCTTTTGTATGTCTTCGCCTTTATTATATATGAAAAAGAATGAGAAATAGAGTGGCTGCCTGCTCCCTTGACCTCTGAGAGCCATACGTTACAGTGTTTGCAAACAGAAAGTCCAGATGTCAGTGAAAAGTATCACATTTAGGTTGAATCTGGGCCTTTTAATTATACCCAAATAAGGCAAAGTCCTACGGAGTGTTCTTGAGCTGGGGCCTCCATGTTTTGCATTGTCTAAATTAATCAGCTGGCTCCCCAAAGCACCTCTGTCATGAGTGGCTCTGAGGCATATTGAAAATGGCAGTTACACTTTCAATCCAGTAGCAAAGATTTAAAACAAAACAAAAGAAAAAATCAAAATGGACTCTGGCAAGGGAACCAGGCTCACATAAAAGGCCTCTCATAAGGGCTTCCTTGAATCGAAGGGAGAACCTGTCAGGTGGCAGCAGGGCTTTGTGGTGAGTGCCATCTCACTGCTGTTGTCTTTAATCTCCCATGAAGACTGGCAGCTCTGCTTCTGGTGGCCAGGGCACCACAGCAAAAACTGGGCCTGATTCTGCATGTTTGGAAGCCTCTGCTCAAGCACACATCCTCTCTAAGCCAGCTTGAGGATCAAATATGACATGCTTTTTCCCTTTCATAAATACCGATTGTGGGGATGAGGAATCTGAATTATGAAATCAGTATACTGATACCTCTTACTGAAGCCTGTTATCTAAAAGATCATATGCTCATGAAAAATTCATTTTCTCATAAAGCACTTATAGTTTAGGCTCTCCAATTAAATGATGAAGACAGCTACATATTTAGGTGCCTGTAATATAAATGGGCATTTTAATAGAAGTGAATTTGCTTCCAATGAGGTCTATGTACTTGCAGAATTATAAGTATCATTTAATAAATAGATAAATATTTGTCTAGGCAATATAATTATACTATATCTTGGCAATAATATGCCTATTTTTATAAAGTTCACTGACCTACATAATAGAACATTTTTGGCT
>SJYQ01000192.1:370291-429794 GCA_006410935.1 Redunca redunca | reverse complement strand
TGCTGGTTACATAATAGAACATTTTTGGCTTAAAATTATATTTAAAATATTCCTTATTCCAAATGAAGTTTAAATACTAATCATAATTTTTACTTACATATATATATGTATTTAACTAAAATATGTATTTGTAAAATACACATACACATACACCAAAATAAATTTTCTTATTTGATACAGGATTATTAAGAGTCTATGAATACCCACTGAAATTAAATTGATCAAATTAAATGTGACATGGAATAAACAGAATTATGATTTTCTTACATCATTCCTCAAGTGTGGCCCACAAACATCTGGGCCTTCCTGGAGCTTTTTCAAGGAGTCCATGAGGTCAAAACTATGTTCATAATCATAGAAAGAAATTATTTGACTTTTTATTCTCATTTTTTCAAAAATACACACTGTAGTTTTCCAGAGGCTATGTGGTGTGTGATAGCATAACAAATTGATGCTGAAAGAGATAGGAGAGCCTAGCTGTCAATTAAGCCACACATGATATGTAAGTTCAGTTCAGTCACTCAGTCATATCCGACTCTGCACCCCATGGACTGCAGCACTCCAGACTTCCCTATCCACCAACTCCCAGAGCTTACTCAAACTCATGTCCATCAAGTCAGTGATGCCATCCAACCCTCTCATCCTCTGTCATCCCCTCGTCCTCCTGTCTTCAATCTTTCCCAGCATCAGGGTATTTTCCAATGAAGTCAGTCTTCTTATCAGGTGGCCAAAGTATTGAAGTTTCAGCTTCAGTTTCAGTCCTTCCAAAGAATGTAAATGTCTTTGCAAAAACCTAAAATGATGCCATTCATCTTACTACATTTTTTATTTAGAAAATATATTTCATTTAAAATATGTTTATATTAGTGGATTTTATATTTTCTATTTATATAACAGGTTTTTCATTTTTCAAAGGACTTAATACATATTTTAAAATTATGCTTTAATTTCTCAGTGCTATGCCGTGCTCAGTCACTTCAATATTGTCCGACTATTTGTGACACCATGGACTGTAACCCACCAGGCTCTTCTGTCCATGGGATTTTCCTGGCAAGAATACTGGAGTGGGTTGCATGCCCCTGGGATCCTTCCGACCCAGGAGGATCCTACGACTCCTGAGTCTCCTGCATTGCAGGTGAATTCTTTCCTGCTGAGACACCATGGACGCCCTTCTAATTCAGAAAGCATTGCCATATGTATAACAGAATAAGCAACTCTTTGGGGTGCTCAATCATTTTTTAAAGTGGAAAGGCGTCATGATACCAAAAATATGTGAGTACTTGTTTATAATAGGCATTGCATTTTATTATATCTATTTTAAAATATACATAAATTACATATACATATATTTTAAATATATATATATTTACAATTTATATGTTTAACTAGTTACTCCCTAAATGCAGAATACTGCCATCGTCCGAACAGCGCCCGACAAGTGAACAGAGGCTGAATCAGAAAGGCATGTGCTGTGAGGGGCCCCAGGGAACTGAAGCAGGGAGTGCTTTGACCAAGGCGAGGTTCAGATCACACGTCTGTCTTGCCCATGAGTCCTGCAGAGCTTAGCCTTCATTCTACAACTCTAGCAAGTGGGGTAAATGCTATTGCTTGGTTAGAGATCAAACTGAAGAGAATGGTTCAACAGAACGAGACCAGAGAACAGTCTGACTGGGTCAATCCAAAACACAAGACACGTGGAAGTCCAGGCAGGAAGTGGAGGTTTGCACCTAAGGAGTAATGGGAGCAGAAACAGAGTCTCGGGAATATCTCCTGTTCTCATAGGTCCTTGCAACTGTCCAGTACCATCTCATCACACCTCCAATGGGACGCTGAAAACATCAGTTTTGTGGAAGGTCAGTCCTTCAGGGTTGAGGCTACTTAGATGCGCTCAGAAGGCCAATCCTGGAGGAGGAAATACTAAATTTTGAAGGAAATAAGTAACAGCTGAGCCCAGGTAATACTCATGGCGAGAATATCTCCTGAGCCTCAGCAAAGATGGACTCTCAGTGGGTTTAGTCACCAGCCACACACTGTTCAGATCAACGGGGTAAAGATCTAATTTCTCAATAAGTAGAATTGTTCAGGGACGTCTTCATTAGTCTACTCCATTTTGAGGTGGGGAACACTCACAAAGACAGAAGCATAACAATCAGAATTCTCTCGGATTCGGGATTCTTTCATCCTGGAAGACACCTGGAAAAGTGCATAGTATGGTGCATTCTTGGAAAAAAAAAATTACTATTTGCGCTGAGGTGAGCCCTAATCCAACTCTTTATCCAGAACACCCTTAACTCAAAAGGTCTTGCCTGTTTTGTTTTTTTTTTCCCCAAAAAATTGCACTCAGATTCTCAGGTGTATATGAGAACATAAACAGAGACTTCAGGAAAAAAAAAAAGATTTGTATAAATTCCCACTGAATGTCTGTCTCTTAATGACTATGAGTTGGCACTTAACAAATATGTGTTTAATTAATAAATAAATATTGCTATGAATAAATGAATGAATGAATTCTGTAGCTCTAGGAAGAAGGGCAATGATACCATGATTTGGTAGGCCTGGCTGTACTCTGGTAACTGTTATAAATTAAATCCCCTTCAATGCAGAGATAGTTGATTAAACTTAATTCTATACCACAATGAGTAGTAGAGCGAAGCGCCTGACTCGTAGCTCTGATTTTTTTTTCCAGATGCACTGAGGTATAACTGACAAATAGCAATTTGTCAATATAAGATATTTGAAGTGTATGTCCTGATGATTTGATATTCATACACAATGTGAAGGACCTCCACACATTGAGTTAATTACAGTCATCACTTCATGCATTTACTTTTGTGTGTGTGTGTGTCTGTGTATGAAAACACAAGTTCTACTCTCTTAGAAAATTTCAACTATATAATATAGTGCTATGAATAACAGCACCGTGTTCTATATTAGGTACTCAGACTTTATTCATCTTATAATTGCAGTTTGTTTCCCTTTACCAACTTCTTATCTTTCCCACCCTTAGCCCCTGATGACTGCCTCTCCACTTTTTTTAAAATTAGTCTGAATTTTTTTTAAGATTCCACATATAAATAATGCCATATAGTATCTGTCTTTCTCTGTGTGGCATATTTCACTTAGCAAAATGCTCTCCAGGTTCAATTCTGTTGTTACAAATTTCAGGACTTACTTCCTTTTTAAGGCTGAAAAATATCCCATTTTCTTTATTTACTTGTTAACAGACACTTAGATTGTTTTATATTTGGCTCCTATTAATGCTGTTAAGAACATGGGCATATAGATATCTCTTCAAGATAATGATTTCCTTTCCATTGGATGTATACCCAGAAATGAGGCTGCTGAATCATATGATATTTCTATTTTTAATTTCTTAAGAAACGTCCATATTGTATTCCATAGTTGCTGTACCAGTTTACATTCTCACCAACAGTGTGCAATTGTTCCCTTTTCTCCACATCCTGGCAACATTTGTTGTTTCTTGTCTTATTAAATATAGCCATTCTGACAGGTGTGAGGTGATATTTTATTATGGTTTTGATTTGCAATTCCTTCATGATGAGTCTTTCTAAGCATTTTTTTTTTTGCATACCTGCTGATCATTTGAATGTCTTCTTTGGGAAAATGTCTACTTAGGTACTATTTTAAAATTGGGTTACTTGGATTTTTCTTTCTGTCTTTTTTTTGCTATTGAGTCATATGAGTTACCTTCTATAGTTTGGATATTAACCCTTTGTTGAATATATGATTTGTAAGGATTTTCTCCCACACCAGTCGGTTGACTTTTCCGTTGCTGATGATTTCCTTTGGGCTCCCCTGATGGCTCAGACGGTAAATAATCCACCTGCAATGCAAGACACTGGGGCTCAATCCCTGGTCAAGAAGATCCTTGGAGAAGGGAATGGCTACCCACTCCAGTATTCTTGTCTGGAAAATGCCATGGACACGGGAGCCTGGCAGGCTACAGTCCATAGCGTCGCAAAGAGAAGGGCATGACTGAGTGACTATCGCTTTCTTTCCTATAAATCCAGGGACTCACAGTAGACATTAGACATCATTAAACCCCTTTTTCATACGAAGAAAGTAAGGCCTTGAGGGATTATGCGGCCTAGCTCAAGAACTCAGTTTATCGAGGACAGAGCCAGAACTCAGATCTGTTTTCAATACCAAATCCTGATGTTTTTCCATTTGGCTATATCACTTCCTCATCACACACTAAATTAAACACTATACAAAGAAGGCATATTTTATGATGCCTCAGGATACTCTTCATATACATGCTATTCTCTACTTTTCTCCAAAGCCAGCATGTTCTAAAACAGGTACATGTAAACCTAACAGATTAAAAACTGGAAACTGACTGCAGTTCACATCAACCTCATGCTTATAAATATCTTCAGAAATTTTAGAGTTTAAAATATACACATATAAAAGGGCGCTGGTCATAAATGTAACAGAGTTTAATGTACTGTCATAACTGAACACCCTTCCAAGCAGCATCAAAGATAAAACATCACTACTCCTCCAAACCTTTCTCATGCCCCATTCCAGTTACTACACAGATCCCAAGGGTAACCATTATCCTAATTTCTAAGAGCAGAAATTAGTTTTGCCTATTTTTGAGCTTTGAATAAATGGAATCATATGGTACAGATTCTTTTGCATCTTACATGGTTTTTTCAATATTGTGAGATTCATCCATATCACTGTGTGCAGTTAGAGACTGTTCATTCTCACTCAATTTATCTATCTTCTTTACTATTGCTTGGTTTTAGATTAGTCTCCATTTGGGGACAATTGTGGATTGTGCTACTATGAAGGTTCTTACTCAGTCTTTTGATGAATATTTTACATATTTCTACTGAGCATACACCTAGGAGCAGTATCTCAGTGCGATAGAGCAGATATCTGTTTAGCTTTAATAGATACTGTCAAATAGCTTTCCAAAGTGGTTGTACTAATTTACTCTCTTGCCAACAGTATTTGAGTTTCACTCCAAGCAGTAAATATTTAAATTAGGTGCCAAAATGCCTTCAAAATGGACACCAATTTATCTGTATGATAAGTTCACACTATTTTTCTTGTTTTCATAGAAATTCAGATCTGACTGGTTCATATTAGAATAATGGAAATAACAGAATAAATAAACATACCCTGGTGCTCCTCATTATTAGCATGTTTACAAGGCACTTGCAGGCACCAACAGGAACTACAGAATAAAGGTGGCAAAACAAAGTCAGGACGCCTGGGATCCCAAACATTGAGAAAATGGTTTAAGCAAATACTTACTATGACTGATCATTTGACCAGAATAATGATAGTCTTACTCCCTTTTCATTCTCATATATCTATACATTCCTGAAATAATAGAGTGTCTTCTCCTAGAATAACAGCAAGTACTTAATGCATAAAGACAAGCTGTTAGGAAAGCAAAGTTTCTAGGAGATTGAATAATTTGGTCTTTTTTAATTGGAGAAAGAGCTGACAATTGCAATTAGCAAGGGCTGGTGCATCTATACTAAGATAAACTAAGCCCATCTCTGACAGTGTCTCTGCCTTTTGATTTTAACAGAAAGTCTATCATAGAGCTGTGAGCAGATAAACACTTATCTGTGTCCTAATTCTGATAACTGAAACATCAAAAACACAAGAGGCTCTGTACCACTTGGGCTCTGTACCATTTGGAATACGAATCTTTTTTGCTCCTAAGCCTCCAATTAAAGCCCATGAAATGACAGGAACCAAATGATATTACAGAAGGAAAGCACACAATAGATACTCACTAAACCTTAAGACTGGAAAAAGATTACTATTTTATTAAAAGTGATGTAAATATAGTAAGAAATGCAGTGTTCCTCCAGGCTAATTTCTAATAATGATATAATAAATGGTGCCAAAAAGAATTTCAATCATCTGGACTTACAACTCTGCTAATCCTCCTTGGCTAGCAATACATCCACAGATGCTGTGAAACTGCCCCAGAAAAGGAACTGAGACATTTCCCATCTTCTGTAGCCTTAATATTTATCAAAGACTTAATAATAACCAATGTTAGATAACCAGCCCAGCCATAAAGGAGAAAACTAAGCCAAATATATCTATTCGGCCAGTGTATTCTTTTCCTCCAGGTCCTAGTTCCTCAGAGTATATTGAAACCAGCTGCATTCTAATCTGAACAACTTCTAAAGTGCTAATGAAAAATGCATATACCTCTCCTCAGACTTAACAATTCCAAATCTTTGAGAAGAGACCAAGAAATTTGCATCTTTACAAGTGCTTAAAGCAAAGTTTAAGAATTGCTGTTCAAATTGAAATTGGGGATAGGTGGGCTGACTAGAGTGAAGGTAAGAGGAACAGGAATAAATCAGGCTACACTGTTTTTGGCTGTTATAGGAAAAAAAAGGAATCACATAATTCCATTTTCCACTTTTTGACTAACCATTAGAATTATCTAGGTCATGTTTCAAAAATATAGATGGAAGGACATTATACTAAGTGAAATGAGACATAGAAAGACAGTAAAATGCTGTATGATATTATTTATATGTAGAATCTAAAAAATACAACAAACTAGTGGATATAACAAAAAAGAAGCAGACTCGCATTTATAGAAGATAATCTAGTAATTACCAGTGGGGAGCATGGGGAAGAGGCAAGAAAGACAGTGGTCAACAGTGAGAGGTGCAAACGACTGAATCTAAGAAGGGCTACAAGGATATATTGTACAACACAGGATATATAGCCAATGTGTTGTAATAACTGTAAACAGAGTTAACCTTTAAAAATTACATAAAAAATTTCAAAGAATAAAAAAATAAAAGAAACATAGAACGAATAAAAGTAAAAAATATTAAGATAACTGGCCCCATCTCAAACATCTTGAACTTGAATCTCCCAAAGAAGGATGTAGAATCACTATTTTTGACAAGTTTCCCTAAGTGACTCTAAAGATCAGAAAAGTTTGATACACTGTGGTAATGGTGTTGTATTCCATTCAAACAATTAACCTTGGCCACTTAGATTAAAACTTTGACTCAGGTAGGTTTTAATCATGTATCTTCCTGTATCTTTCTTGATCTTTTTCCATGGTTAATAAAACCAAAATACACATACTTTTATGCTCCCAATCCTCTTCATTTTGATAGCTGTATTTTTTTTCTTCACTCTTCCTTTTAAATCTTTTTTATTGGAGTATATACACACATATACAAATATATACAAAAAGATATACATATTTATGCATAAATTTGCAAATATTAGGTAACCAGCACCCAGATCAAGAAACTGAACACCACCAGAACTCCAAAGGGTCACCTGGTGCTCCTTTCCTGTTCAGTTCAGTTAGTTCAGTCGCTCAGTCGTGTCCGACTATTTGCGACCCCATGAAACGCAGCACGCCAGGCCTCCCTGTCCATCACCAACTCCCAGAGTTCACTCAAACTCACGTCCATTGAGCCGATGCTGCCATCCAGCCATCTCATCCTCTGTCGTCCCCTTCTCCTCCTGCCCCCAATCCCTCCCAGCATCAGCGTATTTTCCAGTGAGTCAACTTTTCTCATGAGGTGGTCAAAGTACTGGAGCTTTAGCTTTAGCATCATTCCTTCCAAAGAAATCCCAGGGCTGATCTCCTTCAGAACGGACTGGTTGGATCTCCTTGCAGTCCAAGGGACTCTCAAGGGTGTTTTCCAACACCACAGTTCAAAAGCATCAATTCTTTGGCGCTCAGCTTTCCTCACAGTCCAACTCTCACATCCATACATGACCACTGGAAAAACCATAGCCTTGACTAGACGGACCTTTGTTGGCAAAGTAATGTCTCTGCTTTTCAATATGCTGTCTAGGTTGGTCATAACTTTCCTTCCAAGGAGTAAGCGTCTTTTAATTTCATGGCTGCACTCACCTTTCCTGTTACTGCCCCATAAAGCTAACTACCACCCTACCTTATAACATTATAGGTTAATTTTCCCTCTTTTTAGAGTTTATATAAATTGAATAACACAAGATACACTCATAGGTGTCCAGTTTCTTACATTCAGCATTACCCTTGTGAAATCCATCCATCTCTCTGTATATACTGACTGTTGGATCATCCTTTTTTCTATATTATTAATTTGCAATAAGCTATCACAATTAATGGGGCTTCCCTAATACATTCATACTACTGACTTGATTACTTCCACCTGGGACTAACACTGTTAATGTTCCTACGACCATTCCTATGGACACCTTTGATGAACATATGGATTCATTTCTGTTGGATGTACACCTAGGAACAAAACTGCCACATCAGAAAGTGAGTGTATGTTTAGCCTTACTTCTACTGCTAGTTTTCTGAAGTGGTAGCAATTTCACCAGCAGAAGAGAAGAACCTCAAAACTTCAGGTGCTCCAGTAACTGGAGCTGATTGCTTTTTTTCCATTTTAACCATTTACTGTGAGATTTATTTTGCATTGTCTATGGCTGGTTTTTGAAAAGTTTTCCTTAATAATGGTGTTTAGGATCCAAATTCCTTTGTAGCTTTACCTTTCACAGTCTATAATGTTCACCCAGTATTTCAGGTTTAAGCTGCTCGGTAGATTTAACCATATAAAGGATACTAAGTTCACTTTAAAATAAACTTGCCCAACTCCATTTTACTTTTACTGTTTAAGCATAGACAGAAACTATCTTCCAGTCAATTTCAGCCTTCCTAGAAACTAATAGGGAAAAAAAACAAGAAGAGGGATCTATATACTGGCAGACTGCTAAACCAAGTCTAGCAAGTAATTTCTTCAAGAAAGAGTAAAGTTTCATTAATTTAGGGTGGGAAGGGTTGGATAGGCATGGAGGGGTACAAAGTCTTTATTTTTCATATTATTCTTCCTGCCTGTAGACTCTAGGCAACAAAAATTCATTTTTAGTAATGGCTCAATATCTATACTATTAACCATTGTATTCGTGAAAGCAACATAATGTGAAATTGAAGTTCTGATAGTTTTTTTTTCTTTTTTTCTTTTAGGAGAAGAAATGTAATTAACTCACAAAAGTTGAGCTAACAACATTATTCAAGACTCTGGTGTTATTTTTCATTTTCCCTGTGTGCTATTTTGTCACTAAAAATGCAGCATAGATTTAGCCAGAAATTCAACTCCTAAAACGCATTGTGTCAGGAACACCAGCCCACTAATGAGATGGCTCAAAGACAGTGAGATAGACAAAGGACAGGAAAAGACTGCTGTTTTGAAGGGAAGGAATAATGCCTGAGTGAGAATTTCATTTTTTTTTCTTAAGCAAAAGAGAATTTTAGATTTACATGCTGCCAGACTATCTCTCTTTGGCACTTCAAAGATAGATTGGGTTGGAAAGAGAAAGAACATTTTGTGTACTCCCCCATGGTTTGGTAACCTAAAAGCACACTAGGGTTGTAGCAGTTTGCAGGGAGGTGGTTAATTTGAGAGTGAGGAGAGATACAGCTAATCCACTCCCTCAGGCAGAAGCCAAAATGATGTTTAGGAAGAGATTTAGGGGAAAAAAAGGTCTTTCACATAAAAAAAAAAAGCATGCTAATGTCTCAGAAAAGTCTGAATCTTCCATGCATAATCTTTCCTTGTACCCTTCCCCCACAAAGAACTAAACCAATGTTATCATTTAAAGATTGATTAGATTAGGCAAGGAGAAAGTTCACTAAGGTTTATATAACACAAACTCATATAATGATTTTTTTCTAATTATAAAGATTTCATGTTTGAACAAACACCTTTCTTCTAAGCTGCTGAACATATTCAGAGGTAAATTAAACTATTTGAGTAAGTTAAGCAATTACAACAAATTAGAAAACAGCCTCACTTGCTCCCTAAACCACAAAGTCTTCATGAATGCTTTGCAATGACCCACAAATGGAACAATAAGATGGATGTTAAAAGGTACTGTCAAAGGAACTGAACGCTAACCATGCAAGCTTTGTCTAAATTCATCCAAATAAAGGTGACAAATTGCCATGTCATGCATTGGGGACCCTTTCTTGTAAAGACCTGGGTAATAATGAGATCCTTTGCCCTTCTGCAGTGTCAAATCATATCAAACACAAATGAACAAACTCTAACCTGAATATAGTTATTTTTTAAGTAATCACCTATTTATTTATAAAACCAATCAAAGTAGTCTTTCATTGTACTAATGCATCTCTAGAAGAAAGGCAATATAAATCATTGCAACTAATACAAAAATATGCTTATTATTCCACCCACTAGTTCAAAGCTTTTAATAAAATATTGCCTTTCTCTTCCTAAGGCATCTCTGATGTATATGTTATGCTTTACAATGGTATTTCCTAAACTTCAGGATTTGGCAGTCCTAAATGTATGCTACAATACCCCCAGAACCCCATGGTGGGAGCAGTGAGAAATAATGCTTTGCCAGTACTCAGTTATAAACTGTATGATCCTTCTCTTCTTCCATGTGTTATTAACAGTGCAGAGAGAGTGAATATTACAGTGATCGTACCAGACAGAATTAGAACTTTTATTATAATTCTAACTTCTTTATATTTGTCACACAAATACAATATCTGGATTGAATACTTCCTTTCCCATCCAAATATATGGCATAATTTGAATCCAAATGTGGCTTAGTGAATCTTTCATTTTGTTGTTTCTGTAGCCAACCATATACACAGGCTTGCACAAATTTATAGGTAAGGACAACAATCAAAATTATTAACAACCAGGGTAGCACAGGCACTAGCTAATAGAATAAACACCCAGCCAATCAAAGTGGTCATCCCTGAATAACAAGCATGGCCATGGAAGTCTGTTTTGGCTGAAGAGCAGCTCCAATAAAACATATTTTTCTAACGGTCACTGTTTTTTGTTCATCTTCAATGAGCTATAGCAGGGCACATACACACACAGGTACAACTATAACTTGCTTTTTGTCTTTTATTGTCACACAACATTATGCCATCGACATTCAGATATCTTGTGCATGCCCCAGATACAAATCTAATCCATTTTTCTTAGGACCATCACATCTCAGCACACAGATGCACCATCTCTAATGGTAGGTCATTTTTCTATCGATGGATATTAGGCTACTTTCTGTTATCCTAGCAAATAAAATTGCAAATGTGCTGAAGCCGAAACTCCAATATTTTGGCCACCTGAGGCGAAGAACTGACTCATTTGAAAAGACCCTGATGCTGGAAAAGATTGAAGGCAGGAGGAGAAGGGGACAACAGAGGATGAGATGGCTGGATGGTATCACCAACTCAATGGACATGAGTTTGAGCAAGCTCAGGGAGTTGGCGATGGATAGGGAAGCCTGGCATGCTGCAGTCCATGGGGTTGCAGAGTAAGACACGACTGAGTGACTGAACTGAACTGACACATCATTTATGTTTTCTTGTTTATAACACTGAAAATCAGAATGGTTAAGTCAAAAGATATATATTTCTTTTTTCAATGATTATGTGAGATTGCTTTCCAAAAGAGATGCAACAGTTTACAAGAGTTCATATACCCTTACAAGTTCACACATGCTGTGCTGTGGGTTGAGATCCCTAGAAAATAGCCCTTTACAACTGTAAGCTGTCCATCTTGGAGCAAGGAATTGGACCTTTGACCTTTGTGTCTCACATCATGAATCACTGCTCGCAGGAGAAGGGAAGAATCTTGGGCAATATACTCCATTTGATGGAGAAAAATTCTTAGAAAGGTAATCAGATGAGAATTGTCAGCCACATAAACGTTCAGTAGCAAAGAGAATTCTTAAGTCCTAAAGGGGAATGTGACTCCATCTTGTGTGTGAAAATAGTATTTCATTATTGTTTTAATTTGTATTTCTCTAAATACTAATGCAAGGAGATCCAATCAATCCATTCTGAAGGAGATCAGCTCTGGGATTTCTTTGGAAGGAATGATGCTAAAGCTGAAACTCCAGTACTTTGGCCATCTCATGTGAAGAGTTGACTCACTGAAAAAGACTCTGTTGCTGGGAGGGATTGGGGGCAGGAGGAGAAGGGGACGACCGAGGATGAGATGGCTGGATGGCATCACTGACTCGATGGACGTGAGTCTGAGTGAACTCCAGGAGTTGGTGATGGACAGGGAGGCCTGGCGTGCTGCAATTCATGGGGTCGCAAAGAGTCGGACATGACTGAGCAACTGAACTGAACTGAAATACTAATGCAGGAGCATACTTTCACAAGCTTTGGCCATTTGGAATGTCTCCTCTCTGACATGCTTATTCATACCCTTTGTCCATTTTTCTTTGGCTGTTAGTTTTCATCTTATCCTTTTATAGGAAATCTTTGTATGTTAGGGAAAGGAATTTTTTATCACATGAGTTACAAATATTTGTCCAGCCTATCATTTGTCATTCCATTATTTATTTATTATTGTTATTATTTTTTGCCAAATGTATCAGGATCCTAGCAGGGGCAGATAGCACACCCAAATGTTTTAACTGAAAAGAGTTAAACAAAAGGGCTATATCTAGTGATACAAACAACACTAAGGGAGCTAACAAAGGTTCTAAAAATGAGAGAGCTATCTCTATCACTAGGTCTTAGGGATAAGAGAAAGAACAGAATTCAGTTCAGTTCAGTTCAGTCACTCAGTCATGTCTGACTTTTTGCAACCCCATGAATCGCAGCACGCCAGGCCTCCCTGTCCATCACCAACTCCCGGAGTTCACTCAGACTCACATCCATCGAGTCCGTGATGCCATCCAGCCATTTCGTCCTCTGTCATCCCCTTCTCCTCCTTCCCCCAATCCGCTAAAAGATAGAGTGGAGAAAGCGATGGCGCCCCACTCCAGTAATCTTGCCTGGCAAATCCCATGGACGGAAGAGCCTGGTAGGCTGCAGTCCATGGGGTCGCTAGGAGTTGGACACGACTGAGTGACTTCACTTTCACTTTTCACTTTCATGCATTGGAGAAGGAAATGGCAACCCACTCCAGTGTTCTTGCCTGGAGAATCCCAGGGATAGGGGAGACTGGTGGGCTGACGTCTATGGGGTCACACAGAGTCGGACACGACTGAAGTGACTTAGCAGCAGCAGCAAAAGATAGAGATGTGGAAGAGGAGGTGATACAGTCAATAAAAGTAAGTCTCTCGGGAATAAGCTAAAGAAGAGCAGAGAACATTTAGAATTAGAGGATGGAAAATGTAGAATAATCAACACACCACAGGAAACATTTAACTTTTAAACATTTAACATTTAAAAACTTTCTAAACTTTACAAGTTTATCATTATTATTAGCTATGCTTAAAATAACTTTTCATTTTGAAACAATTAAAACTTGCAAAAAGTTGCAAAATACATAGAGTTCCTATCAGCCCTTCACCCNTTCACCCAGATTTCTTCAGTGAAGATAAATATATGATGAACATCATAACCATAGCACATTATCAAAATTAGGAAACTAATATTAGTACAATATTATTCACTCAGATGAATATCTTAATTAGATTTTACCAGTTTTTACATGTACTCCTTTATATGTCTGTGTGTCGTTCTATGAAATTCCACTTAAAGTATAAATTTGAGTAAATATCACCACAATCAAGGTACAGAATTTTTCCAACACTACAGAGAAACTCTATTGTATTAACCCTTGATAGTTACATCCTTCTCCCAACTCTAACCCTTGGCAACTAGTGAAATCTCATTCAGTATAATTTTCTCACATTGAGAATGTCATATAAGTAGAAATACACAGTATATAACTATTTTAAATTGTTTTTTCCCCATTTTCTCAGCATTATTGAGATCAACATTATTGAGATCCATCCAAATAGTTTATGTATCAAAAGATTTCTCCTTTTCATTACTGAGTACTATTCTACTATATGGATATACCACAGAGGTCTTATCACGAAGGATATTTGACTTATTTCCAGTCTTTGCTGTTACAAATAAAGCTGCTTGGAACATGAAAGGTTTCTGGGTGAATATGGCTTCATTTCTGTGGACTAAGTGGCCAAAGGGGCAGCTCCTGGGTAATAGAGATGGTTATGTTTAATTTACAAGAAACTGCTATTTCTACTTCTAAGAAAGATGAAATGGATGTATTTTCTATATCTCTCATCCCGAAAACAACTAAAAGCCCTATACATTATGTGTAAAGCAAACAGAGGAAGATTCCAAAATGTAGGGTAGCGAAGGCAGACCAGCTAAGGACCTCAAGACTCAAAGGACAGAGTATTGAGTCCCCTGGTTTTACTCCTTGTCCTATATGCCTCAGACTCGGAATTGAACAAGTTACTAACACAAAAATTCCAGTGGATGCAGACACAAAAAAGCCCAACAAAAATGCTTACTGTTGAGCAAGACAAAATTCTGGACAGCCAGTTTATTTCAGTCAAACACAGCAGGAAAAAGAAAAGATGTGTTCCTGTCCATCAGCAAAGCCAGGTGAGGAGCACAGACTTATAGCTTTGCAAGGCTGCAGGAAGGCATGCCCAATTTTCCTCTCCCAATTAAGGAGTGGTCAGAGGCGATGGCACCCCTCTCCAGTACTCTTGCCTGGAAAATCCCATGGGCAGAGGAGCCTGGTGGGCTGCAGTCCATGGGGTCACTAAGAGTCCGACACGACTGAGCAACTTCACTTTCACTTTTCACTTTCATGCACTGGAGAAGGAAATGGAAACCCACTCCAGTGTTCTTGCCTGGAGAATCCCAGGCACGGGGGAGCCTGGTGGGCTGCTGTCTATGGGGTCGCATAGAGTCGGACACGACTGCAGCAACTTAGCAGCAGCAGCAGAGAAAGGCAATCAGGGAGCTAGGACTTTCAGACCCCCATAAGCTGATAAAGAGGCTTCCATACACAGCATAAACAAAAACTACCGTGGGGACCCAGAACTCGCACTCTCACCCAGCAATAAGAAGGAGGCCCATTCTTGGGTATGAACAGAGGCCCCGGAGGGTACTTGGACTTCATCTGTCTAGCAGTATGAGGCAGTGTTCCCCCTTTCCCTGCCAGAACAGGGTAAGAGAAATTCAGTTAAAGCAGGAAGTTTGCATAAGATCCAGAATCTCATAACATAATATGAAAATCTCCAGGTATCAACAAAATAACATTTTTAAAAAACCACTCATCATACCAAGAACCAGGAAGATTTCAAACTTAATAAAAAATAATTGCCCAAACTAAGATGACATGGGTGTTATAATTATCTGACAAAAGATTTTAAAGCAGCCATGATAAAAAACTGCAATGAACAACGACAAACATACTTGAAACAAATGAAAACGCAAAAGGAACAAATGACAAAAAAAAGAATCTCAACAAAGAAGCAGAAAGTTCAATAAAGACATCAAATAGAAATTTTAGAACTGAAAAAAAGATCAAGAATGAGCTCAACAACACAAGGAAAGAGACAGAGGAGGACTCAGTGAACTGAAAGACAAAACAATGAAATGATCAGATCTGAATAACCGAGACAAATAAAAAAACAAAGAGCCATAGTGACCTAGAATTTACATCATCTGAGTCCTTAAAAAAAGGTAGAAAGAGGGCGGATCTAAAAGAGTTCTAGAAGAAATAAAGGTTGAAGATTTCTCAAATTTTGCAAGAGACATAAACTGCAGATTTAAGAAGTCAAATCAAACCTAAGAGGATAAAAAAGCGAAACAAAAAAATTCATGCCATAACACATCATAACTAAACTCCTAAAAGCTAAGTGAAAGTGAAAGTGAAGTCGCTCAGTCGTGTCCAACTCTGCCACCCCATGGACTGTAGCCCACCAGGCTCCTCTCTCCATGGGATTCTCCAGGCAAGAATACTGGAGTGGGTTGCCATTTCCTTCTCCAGGGGATCTTCCCGACACAGGGATCCAACTGGGGTTTCCCGCATTACAGGCAGACGCTTTAACCTCTGAGCCACCAGGGAAGCCCCTAAAAACTATAAACAAGAGAAAAAAACCTTGAAAGCAGATTAGGAAAAACAATGCCTTACTTAAAGGGGAAAAATAATTCCAATGATGTAATTCTCATTTAAAACCATGGAGGCTAGAAGGGAGTGGCATTGGTTCAAGGGATGAAAGAAAAGAACATCCCTTGAATGTCATCCCAGAATGCTATATGTGGTGAAAATATTCTTTAGAAATGAAGAGAAAAATGAGTACATTCTCAGATCATTGAAAACTAAGAGAATTTGTCAATAGTAGACCTACATTATTACAAGGAAGGCTAGAGAAAGTTCTATAAACAGGAAAGAAATAATGATAAAAGGAAATTTGAAACATCAGGAAGGAAAAAAGAACAGGGCAAGAAAAAGTATGGGTAAATACATTTGGCTTTCCTTCTTCACGTGAATTTTCTAAATTAGGAATTATGATTGAAGCAAAAATCTTAACCCTATCTAAATATGTCTAAAGTGCATGGAGAGGAAATATTTAAGATAATTATGTTATAAATAAGGTACAGCAAAGGGATATAAGAAGAAATGAGATTTTTATATTTCACTTCAACTGATTAAATGACAATAGTAGGCTGTGATAAGTTATATATGTGTAGCTACAGTAATTATGACTGGCTGGGGGGAGGGGTGAGATGGGGTATTAACAGAGGGTTAGACACAGATCAGAAACAGACTATGGAACAGAATTAAGAATCCAGAACCAAACCCACACAAACATGCCAGAGGATTCTTGACAAAGGAGCACGAGTAATTAAATGAAGAAAAGACAGACTTTTCAAGAAATGGTCCTGGAGCAACTGAACACTCAAGGACATAAACACAAACCTTGACTGGACATCCCTGGTGGTACAGTAATGAAGAATCTGCCTTTCAATGCAGGGAACATGGGCTCAATCCCTGGCCCAGGAAGATTCCACATGCTGCAAGGCAACTAAGTCTGGGCACCCTAACCATTGAGCCTGCACTCTGGAGCCTCAGTCACAGTTACTGAGCCCGTGTGCCCAGCAGCCCACGCACCACAATAGAGAGTAGCACCCCCTTCACTCACTGCAACTAGAGGAAGTCCAGGCATGGCGACAGAGACCCAGCATAACCAAAAATAAATAAATAAAAGTATTAAAATATTTTTTCACTGATGTTTCACACCTTATACAAAAATTAATTCAAAATAGATCATGGACTTTAAGGTAAAACTTTTAGAAAAAAAGAAAAAGAATGGAGAATTTTAGGGATCTAGGGATAAGAAAAGGCTTCTCATGCTTGATACCAAAGGTATGATCTGTAAAATGAAAATTGGATTTCATAAAAATGTAAACATTTGCTCTGTGAAAGATTCTTCTAAGAAAAACTATTGGCAAACCACATACCTAACAAAGTACTAATTGTTAAAATATATAAAGAGGTCTTAAAACTAAAATAAAAAACAAACAATTCAACTGGAAAATATGCAAAAAAGTGAAGAGACATTTCCCGAAGAGGATATTCTAATGGCAGATAGGCAAATGAAAAGACCAGTCATTAAGAAAATGCAAATTAAAGCCACAGTGAGGCATTGCTAAATACCTATCAGCATGGCTAAATAAAAAATATTGATTACACCAAAAGCTGCTAAGAATGCAGATAAACTTGTTCACTCATACGTTGTTGGTGGGAATGTAAAATGCTATAGTCACACTGGGAAATATTCTTGCAGTTTCTTTAAAAAGTAAATATGTAATTACCACATGATCAAGCAACTGCATTCTTGGGCATTTAACTTGGATAAATGAAGATTTTTGACACAAACATTTATTCATGAATGTAGCACCTATATTCTTTATAGCCCCAACCTAGAAACCACAAAGATGTCCTTCAGTGGGTGAAGAGTGAAACAAACTTGTATATTCATACCATAGAATATGGTAAGAATTGGCAGTATATAGGAATCAGCTACTGATACATGCAACAACTTGGATGAATCTATAGAAAAATATGTTGAGAAAAAACTCCAATATCAAAGATACATACTTTACTATTCATTTTATATGAAATTCTTGAAATGACATGAAGGCTAAGGAAAGGGTGGGAGGTAGGAGGGGTAAGAGGGAAAGGACTGTAGCTGTAAAAGGAACACATGAGGAATCCTGGTGCTATAAGGATTCTGTATCTTGACTGTCAATTTCAACATCTTGGAAATTATATTGTACTGTTGTTTTGCGAAAGAAAGTTAGAACTTCTCTGCAAAGAAACAGAATGTGTGTGTATATATGTATATCTATATAAAAGAACTAAGTAGAAATTATAGAACTGACATTTTACCATAATTCTGCAAATTGTTACCATGGAGGAAACTGGGTAAAACGTACGTGGAATCTCTCTGTATTATTCCTTACAACTGCATGTAAATGTATAATTCTCTCAAAAATTAATTAATAGAAAAAGAAACTTCCAAATTCCTATACAGAATGTTTGTACCATTTTAAACTTTCATCAACAATGATGAAAGATCCAGTTTCTCTGCATTCTCTGCCAGCATTTGCTTTTCCTTAATTTTTAAAAAAATTTAATTCAAATTTTAAAGGTTACTTTCCATTCAGTTCTTATAAAATATTGGTTATATTCCCCATGTTGTACAATATATTTTTAAGCCTATCTTCCACCCAATAGCTTGTGTTTATTGACAGGTGTGAGGTGATATCTCACTGTGTGTTTTGATTTGCCTTTTCCTAATGATTAGCAATGTTGAGCATCTTTTCATGTACCTGTTGACCATCTGCATTTCCTCTTTGGAAAAATGTCTACATAGTTCTTCTGCCCATTTTTCAATCTGGTTGTTTTTTTNTTTTTTTTGATGTGGCATTGTATGAGTTGTTTATATATGTTGGATATTAATCCCTTATCAGTCATATCATTTGCAAATATTGATATTTTCTCTCAGTAGTTTGTCTTTTTGTTTTGTGGATGTTTTCTTTGCTATGCAAAGACTTCTAGGTTTAATTATGTCCCATTTGTTTATTTTTGCTTTATTTCCTTTGGTTTAGAAGATGGATTCCAGAAAATATTTCTGTGATTTATGTCAAAGAGTGTTCTGCCTGTGTTTTCCTCTAGCTTTATAGCATTTTGTCCTCTATTTAGGTCTTTAATCCATTTTCAGTGTATTTTTTTGGTGTTAGAAAATGTTCTCATTTCATTCTTTTACATGTAATGGTCTAGTTTTCCCAGCAACACTTATTGAAGAGATTATCTTTACGCCGTTGCATATTCTTGCCTCCTTTGTCATAGGTTAATTGACCATGGGTGCATGGGTTTATCTCTGGACTTTCTATCCTGTTGCAGTGATTCATATTTCTGTTTTTGTGCTGGTATCATACTAGTTTGATACTTTTTTGATATTTTGCTGCTTTGTAGTATAGTCTGAAGTCATGGAGCTGATTCTTTAGCTCTGTTTTTTTTCAAGATTGCTTTGGTTATTCAGTCTTTTGTGTTTCCATATAAATGGTAAAATCTTTTGTTCTAATTCAGCATTTTCTATTATTAATATTTTTAAAATTTAGCCTTTCTAATAGGTGTCTTATAGTTCCTGTACTCTTAACCTTTAAATAGATGACTGATTAGAATAATGAAGAGTTTTTTTCTAGATATAAAGAAAAGATTCCAGTTCCCTTCTGAAGGGGTTCTTTTCTTCCCTGTAAACTGCTATATTTGCTTTCATTATACTCTGAGAGTTTTGTAATTCATGTGTCTTCCCCTTTAAAGTTGACTCCCTGGAAGCTTGGGTAGGCCTTTTCCTCCGGTAAGGGATTAACCTACCCTAGCATATGCCTACAGTCAGTCATTCAGTCAGAGGAGGAGCAAACAACCTTGGAAAAGATGCTAATGGAAGATAGACAAGGAGCACTGGAAAGTAGGGTCAGAATGAAATTTAATTCCATCCTAGTAATGCACAGAGAAGGCCCATAATCCAGTACAGTCCAAAGAAGATTATAACTGCAGGTTCTGACTCATTCTAGCCAATAATGAGATCCAAAGGAAATCTGATACATTGGAAGGACTGATGTTGAAGCTGAAATTCCAATACACTGGCCACCTGATGGGAAGAGCTGACTCATTTGAAAAGATCCTGATGCTGGGAAGATTGAGGGCAGGAGGCAAAGGGGGTGACAGAGGATGAGATGGTTGAACGGCATCACCAACTCGATGCAGATGAGTTTGGGTAAACTCCGGGAGTTGGTGATGGACAGGGAGGCCTGGCGTGCTGCAGTCCCTGGGGTAGCAAAGAGTCAGACACAGCTGAGCAACTGAACTGAACTGAGAGCTCACACACCACAGAACAAAAAATGGTCAGAATGATGCAGATGGCACCAAGTTTTTCCAGGAGTTTCAAAGCAAGACAAAAGATTAGCACAGCAGAACACAGAGTTATCCCCTAGGAGAGGACTAACAAGACCAAGACAGGAAAAAGATTCCAAGAAAGGCTTTCCCGCAGAATCTACTCTCAGAGGAGAAGAAAGAATGAAAGAGGATTAAAAGAACACAGGAAGCCAAGAGACTTGACAGAAGGGGAAAAGCACACCATTCACTTTTAAATTCCCCCAATCTGGGGGTCTAGGGGGTTAGATTCACTGATATTCTCACTTCTCTTTCTTTCCAGGAGAGGGACTTGTATCCAAAGGACAGCTGGACATCAGTTTTAAACAATAAGAAAATGACTCAAGGTCAAAGAGGACATCCTCAATTTTCATAGTTAATTATAGTTACTGTCCCTGACAATGTTGGTTTAATTATCCTTTTGCTATCATGAAATACTTAGTGAATGTTCCCATGTTTATTATATCTATGTCTTTTTAGGGCAAAATCACTCATTTCCTTTTTAGGAGTGAGTGGATATATAAATAATAAACGAATCCAGTTAATGAAGACAATGCTGAATTCAGAGAAAAAAAAAAAAAGAAAGCCACGTTTGGTATAATAGGTTTTACTAAGAAGCGAATTTGACTCTGTCTACATATGTGGATAAAATAAAAATTTTTGATCACTGCAACAAAGTGGTGTTTGAGGGCACTCATTTCCTAATCTCTTTTCATGTAGAGTAAATCATGAAAAGGACAGATGTTTCAAAATTATGGCCATTGGTTTTACATCCCAAATCCCAAGACATTAAAAAAAGGGGTTTTCTGCCAAAACATCTATCTAATCATTATGCCTTTCCCTCATCCAGAGGCACACGTTCTGTTAGGATGTCCAGATGGCAGTAGAGTAATGTGTTTCCTGTTAAAATCAGCAAATTGTTGATTATTGCTTTAGGACTGTTAAAGTTACAAAAACAAAAATGATCAAGCTTCAAATTCTGGTTTATTTACTTTGTGGACCTAGACTTGTAATTCTTATCAGAATAACTTCTTGGGCATTTTTTGTTTCTCATCCCAATTATTTTAGCTTTTAAAAATGACAGCAAAGCTCATTCTTATGAATAACATGGGTGGGTGTGTGTGTGTGTTAGTTGCTCAGTTGTGTCCGACTCTTTGCAACCCCATGGACTGTAGCCCACCAGGCTCCTTTGTCCATGGGATTCTCCTGGCAAAAATACTGGAGTGGGTTACCATTGAGGAGTGCAGTTTAACTATAATAGAGAAAATATAGCACTAGAAATTATGTTCCAAAGCATTTTTTTCTATTACATGATAGCTTTTTATTTGTCATTTTTAAGTAACCCACATAAAGTATTTGTCATTTTCAAGTAACACACATGAAGTATTTCACACGTTAAATGCAGTGTTCCTTCCTCATGAATACATAGGTATAACTTGTGGAGACTGACAAAATATAATAATACTATCAAGATTTACACAGTCTCTTAGTCATTACAAACCCCCAAAAAACTTACCATCCCAATGAACAATAAAAATTCCCAGAGAAATCTTGAGGGCTTCCCTGATAGCTCCCTGGTGGCTCAGACGGTAAAGCATCTGTCTACGATGTGGGAGACCCGGCTTTGATCCCTGGGTTGGGAAGATCCCTTGGAGAAGGAAATGGCAATCCACTCTAGTACTATTGCCTGGGAAACCCCATGGACAGAGCAGCCTGGTAGGCTACAGTCCATGGGGTCGCGAAGAGTCCGGACACAACTAAGCGACTTCACGTTCACGTTCCCTGATAGCTCAGTTGGTAAAGAATCCGCCCGTGATGTGGGTGACCTGGATATGATCCCTGGGTTGGGAAGATCCCTGGAGAAGGGAACAGCTGCCCACTCCAGTATTCTGGCCTGGAGAATTCCATGGACTGCATAGTCCATGGGGTCGCAAAGAGTTGGAAACGACAGAGCGACTTTCACTTTCAGAGAAATCTTGAATTGTTTTTGAAAACAAAAATACAAAATTCCCATATGCAGTTCCAAAATCTAACATAGAGATGAAGGTCACTTCATTAAAACTCAAAAGTCCATGAAAATATAAACTGTTTGGATACTAAAAGACTCTTCAGTATGAATTCCAAGTATTTACCCAAACTTGTAGCAGTTTTCAGTCCATAATCATAAGGCAGTTTATGACTGAACTAAAATGTCTCAAAGATCAAGACATTTAGAAAGAACAATTTGAAAAGAGCAGTTATCAAATCAGGTTACAAATCAAAACCTAAATCTAATAAAATGCTTTTAAATAATACCACTATCCTAGATTACAAACAATTTCTCATACATAATTTATATGTAAATTTTAACAATGGAGAGCGATGTTCTTTGGCTTGCACGCAGTATTACAAATGCACCATATACCTAAACCTAAATGCCAGACTAAAAGACTTCCAGGGTCTAGGTGCTAATCTATCTGGACAATATCTTAATCATTGAGTATTACCATAAAGCAACAAAACATCATTTGAATCTGACAGTCCATCTGGTATTTCAGATGAATGAAAATGAACCAATTTTTATTCCAGGAAAATAATGTCAGAGGTTCCTTGCATGTTAACAAAATAAATTCTAAAGTTTATTCAAGGAATAAGAGGTAAAAGGGCAGAATAAAATTCAATATATTTTATTAGTTTGTGTGCTGTTACTGGAGGGAAAGGACTCTGGAATTAATGCTAACTTAAGTATTGCCATTCACCAGAAATCAGTTAATATTGCCTAAAAGTGACGGTAACATGGGATGGCCGAAATGTGACCCACTCTGGTGTACAAAGGTCTAGCGGAGGACACAGAGACCATTGTGTAACAGTACTCTCAAGAAAACCACTTCAGAAAAAGTATTCTTTATGACAGTCAAACACAGGATGTGTTGCTACGTAAATAGTAAAGCTGGACGGGGACCACTGAGAGAATAAGCTGTGAGATTTTAAAGTTTCATATTTCCCCCTGCTCCTACCCTTCGGAACCCTGAGATGGCCTGTGCTTCTTACACTGCTGCTGTTGTTGCTGTTCAGTCTTCAAGTCATGTCCGACTCTTTGCAACTCCATGGGCTGCAGCACGCCAGGCTTTCCCGTCCCTCACCATCTCCCCAAGTTTGCTCAAGTTCATGTCCATTGAATGGTACTTCCTATAACAATGCCCAGATGACAAGCGAGAGGCAGCCACAAAATAGCGCCTGCTGCATATTCTGGAAGACAGTTTTTGACCCCATTTTCACCTCCTGTGTATCCATGTTAGTGGGTATGTTTCTGTGTACATTACATACACATTGCCAAGAAACAGGGTATGAGGAGCAAACAATTCTTTCTGCCTAGCATCTCCACCAAGCTTACGATATTCTTTTTTTTTTTACGTAACTTTCTTTCTTTATTTATTGTTGGCCACGCTGGGTCTTCAGTGCTGCACAGGCTTTTCTCTAGCTGCAGTTAGCGAAGGCTTCTCTTTCTGAGGAGCACAGACTCTAGGGCATGTGAGCTTCCGTAGTTGCGGTTCCCGGGCTCCAGAGCACAGACTGCAGACTCGTGGACTAAGTCACTCTGCAGCATGTGGGATTCTCCCCAGCCAGGGACAGAGCCCACGTCTCCTGCACTGACAGGTGGATTCTTTACCACAGAGCCACCAGGGAAACCCCTCTTCACCTTTTAACGTTTCAAATGTTCCTTCAACAAAATTCTAACAATCCTACTGTTCATAAATCTCTCCAATGGGCTCTCTAAAACAAGTATCAAGGACTTGTCCTCTTTCACTCCAAGAAATTGCAGTGGCTGGTCAAAAAGCACAGATAGAATATCAATCATTAAGAAGTAAGCAACAGAGCTTGAAAACTTAAATATGTAAATACAAATGCTCTTTAAAAGTTTCACATTCAGGAGGTCAAAACACAGAAATGTGAATAGATGAAAGAAAAAGCTCCAAACTGCAACATCATTGGACCTTGAGCCTTGTTTGACACCAGAGTGGCAGAGAGGGAAAGTCAGTACCGTCTTAATTTGATTACACATGTAAAACCTCTCAGAATCTCAGTATCTCCCAAAGGGACCTACAAACTATACATGATTCATAGCTTTAGAAATCACTCCAGTGAACTTATAAAGTCCACTGTAAAAGTAACGAGGTAAGCCCTGTAACCATTTAACATACATAAGTAAAGAAAAAAAACTAGACATTATAATTATAAAGGAAACAAATATTTTAGGTCTCAGAAACTTNTTTAACATACATAAGTAAAGAAAAAAAACTAGACATTATAATTATAAAGGAAACATATATTTTAGGTCTCAGAAACTTTAGAAATAATTAAATAAGCTTAATGCTTGAAGCTGATGAATCAAGTAGGGATTTGAGTATATATAATCTAGATGTATAAAGATTACAAACAAAGAGCTATTCAACTAAAATTAGATGACAAAATGAGGGGTGATGGTGATGAAAGGAGCTATATAAGTATTTGAGACTCATTCTCTTCCACAGATGACTATATTGGAGTTACTTATCATAGTAGATAGGATTTACATAGGTAATGTATTAAACTTACCAAAGCCCAGCTTGTATTGATTTATACAAAAATATAATTATTTTTTAAATTAAATTTATATATTGTTTTATTTGTTTCGTAAAATAACAAGCTGTTAGAGTATTTAATTTGCATACCTTAAGAGGAGTAAATTAGAAAAAAAATTATTTTACCTATGAGGTTCAGGGAGATAGCAGGCAAGTATGCCTACATTTTATAGACATTCCTAACACAAAATTTATCGCTCCCAAACACAAATATTGAAATTTTTCTTTATTTCTTAAGCTCATACTATCTCTTTGGGTAGAGATCGTTCTCCATCATATTACTTCCCAAGAAATACTGCTGCTTAGAGCATCAAAAATATTACCAGTATTTATTTATGGAATTAACTTGATTCTCTGCTTCTGTGAATGTGTGTCATAAAAAGAGCCTTAAAAATGATCAGTCCAGGTTCTGCATGATACTGGATGCTTGGGGCTGGTGCACTGGGACGACCCAGAGGGGTGGTACGGGGAGGGGGGAGGGAGGAGGGTTCAGGATGGGGAACACGTGTATACTTGTGGTGGGTTCATGCTGATGTATGGCAGAACCAATTCAGTATTGTGAAGTAATTAACCTCCAATGAAAATAAATAAATTTATATTTTTTAAAAAATGATCACCTAACCCTAAATTTTCACTGGAAAAGTCCCTGATGTTGGGAAAGACTGAGGGCAGAAGGAGAAAAGGGTGTTGGACGATGAGATGGCTGGAGCATCACCCATGCAATGAGCATGGACTTAGGCAAACTCCGGGAGATGGTGAGTCTGGCATGGCGCAGTCCAGGGGGCCACAAAGAGCTGGACACGACTGGGCGACTGAACAACAACACCCCTAAATTCCATGATTATGGAATCACCGATTGTGTCTACATGGTGTAAATACACAGAATGCACACAGACATGTAATTCAATACGTAACACAGCATAGCATTACAAGGGTAAAAAGACAGAGGCAATTCTCTGAGGAATAAGACTTAGATATAAAAATTATAACTTATGCTATAAGTAAAGACCATTGTTACAGATGCAGTAGGATATAAAGAAGTTAAGAATATTTCATGTAATGTTTCATTTTCCTTCATATATTTGTAGCCTCTGTTGTTTTAATAAGTACACATTTATAGTAGTTATCCTTTCCTGATGAATTGATCTTTTTTTATAATTATGCTGTGCCACTCTTTGCAGCTAATAATTTTCTTTACTCTGAAGTCTACTTTATCTGATATTAATATAACAACTGCCTTTAGAAATTAATGTTGTACAGTATATGATTTTCTACCCTTTCACTTTCAGCCAGCCTGTTTTATTTGAAGTGAATAACTTATAGACAGCATATTATTGGATCATGTTTTTTATCCACTATGCCAAAATCTGTCTTTAAATTGGAGTATTTAGAACATTTACATTTTCAACAGCTTTGTTGATTCACATATGATAAAATTGGCTCATTTAAAGGACATAGTTCAGTGAGTTTTGTATATTCCTAGGCTTGCTCAACTTTTGCCTTAATCAATTTTGAACATTTACATCATCCCCCAGAGAAACCCACACCAATTAGTATTTCCTCTCTGTTTTCCCTCAAACCCACCCCTCCCTCCACCAGCTCCTATCTCAAGCCCTAGGAAACCAGCAATCTGCCTCTGGACTCTACTTATTCTGGACTTTTCATATAAATGGAATTATACATTACATGGGTTTTTTATGAATAGATTCTTTCACTCAGCATAAGGTTTCCAAAGTTCATCCATGTTGTTGTATCAGGACTTCATTCCATTTTTGTGGAAAAATTTCCATTTTCTGAATATAATACAAATTTCATCCATTTATCAGTTGATGAACATTTGGGTTGCTTCCATTTGAGGGTTACTATGAATGACGCTGCTAGAACATTCATGTACAGTTTATTGTATGGATGTATGTTCTTGCATCATTTGGGTATATAGCCAAGAGGGGAATTACTGGGTCAGATGGTAATTGGTAATTCTTTTGTTTTTCTGTTTGTTTGTTTTTAATTTTTATTGGAGTATAGTTAGTTAATAGTGTTGTGTTAGTTCCTACTGTACAGTAAAGTAAATTAGCTATACGTATACATTTATTCCCACTTTTTAGGATTCCCTTCCATTTAGGTCACCACAGACCATGAGTAGAGTTTCTTGTACTATATAGTATGTTCTCTTCAGTTATCTGTTTTATACATAGTATCAATAGTGTATATATGTCGATCTCAAATGGTAATTCTATTTTTAGCAAGACCTGCCACATCATTTTCCAAAGTGACAGTCCCATCTTATATCCTCACCAGAAATGAATGAGGGCTCCAGTTTGTCAATAAACTAATCAACAGTTGTTATTATCTGTCTTTTGATAAGAACTAAATATCCTGGTGGGTGAGAAGTAGTAACTCACTGGGGTCTTGATTTACATTTCTCTGATGACTAATGATGCATAGCTTCTTTTCATATTCTAATAGTCATTTGTATAACTTCATGGGAGAGAGGTATCTACCTTTACTCATTCCAAAATTGTATTGTCTTCTTGAACTGTGAGAGGACTTTACATATTTTGGATACAAGTCCCTTAGATCAGATATATAATCAGCAATATTTTCTCCAATTCTGTGAGTTGCTTTTCACGTTCTTTATGAAGTGTTTTGAACCATTAAAGTCTTAAATTTTGATGAAGTCCAGTGTATCTGTGGGCTTTCCTGGTGGCTCAGATGGTAGCGAATGCAAGAGACATGGACCAACCACTGGATTGGGAAGAGCCCCTGGAGAAAGGCATGGCAACCCATGACAGTCACAGAGTCGCAAAGAAACAGACACGACTGAGCGACTAAGCACAGCACAGAACAGTGTACCTATCTTTCTTTTGTTGCCTGTGCATTTGGTGTCACATCTAAGAATCCCTTGCCTAATGCAACATCACATATTTTACACCTATGACCTCCTCTAAGAGTCTGAAGGCAAAAAGAGAAGGGGGCAGTAGAGGATAAGATGGTTAGACAGCATCACTGACTCAATGGACATGAATTTAAGCAGACTCCAGAAGATAGTGGAGGACAGAGGAGCCTGGAGAGCTTCAGTCCAGTGGGTCACAGAGTTGGACATGACTTAGCGACTGAATGACAACAATTGATATTTTACGGTTTAATTCTGTCATTTCATAACTTGTTTTCTGTTTCTTCCCTGTGGTCTCTTTTCTTACTTTCCTGTGGGTTATTTGATCCCTTTTAAGGTTTCTATCTTGATTTATTTACAGCAGCAGTCTTTAAGCATTTTGGGTACCAGGTATCGATTCTGCGGAAGGCAATTTTTCCATGAACCAGTGGTTAGGGAGTGGTGGATAGCTCAGCTGGTACACTTTACTTTGAGCAATGGTTCAGGAGGTAATGTGAGCAATGGGAAGCCAAGGGGAGCAGCACATGAAGCTTCTGTCCCTGGCCTGCTGTTCCCCTCCTACTGGGTGGCCTAGTTCGAGTCCGATGCCTGACTTACAGTGATTTTTAGTATATTGTTGCGTATAGTTTCCTTAGCGGTTATTTTCTATATGTAACATAATGAAATATATGTAACTTATCACATTCTAATATTATGGTATCAGCATTTGGAGGGTGCAGGGAATTAACTTTCAGCTCAGCACTGCTGAAACCCAAAAGGACTATGGGCTTTTTAGGTGGGGTATACTGAATTTAGACTCTCAGATCCACCTGGTGGAAGTTATTTAACATCTCAGAACTTAAGTTTCTTTGTCTATAGATGTGGTTTTACTGGTGGTGTTTGACAGACATTGCTCCCAAAATTTTATGTTGTTAGGCCACCATAGTCTTGATCCTTTGGCTAAGGAAAACAGGATTTTCTTAGAGCTTTTTGGTCTGCACCTGTTGGTGGTCATGGGTTGGAGATTTCTGCAGCCCCCTGTCCAGGGTATATGAGAGGCAAAAAGGAGATTGAAGGTACTCACTGCTGTTTAGTCCCTCAAGTTCCCAGGCAGCCCACCTCACCTTCCTCTTTTAATCTTTCAGTCTTCCAACACTTCTTTGTCATGTGATAAATAGGGATTTTCAGTCGTAAGGAGGAGGAGTTGGGAGGAATGGGGTTACTACATCTTGGTGAACATGAAAGTAATATTCATTTTAGTTTTTAAAATGCTCATTTATGTCATTTAAACTTCACTCTGGTATACTTGATTTCCTCCCACAACATCTTAGAAAGGTTAGACTATTTGGGAAGAGGTATCAAATTATTCCTTTTGTTGTTCATACAAACAGGCAAGCATTCATTTATATTTATCTAAAAGTAATTGTAAACATTTGAAAATAATTATATGGTTAAGTCACTTCAATTAGTTAAAGAAGTTGGATGAGAACACAAGAGAATATTTCAAGCAACAGCTGAGTAGAAGATTTTAATCTCATTACAACTGATGTCAGCATTCTACCTGAGGCAAAAATAATCGCAGCAGCTTCCACCCACAGCCCCAGCTCACCACATCTCGCACTGGATAACCATGCAAAAGAAGATGTGCTAATAAAGGGATATGGAGCACACAGAGTTGTTATTTGGACCTTTGCAGCCATGTAGCAAGCTGGTGCATGACATAGTCAAAGCCTTGTGTGCATAACAGGCATGCCCAGCCTTTCCTCCGTGCCAGTGTCTGTGATGGAATGCTGGCTGCACATGGTCCTGTGGGAAATAGAAGATGATGGGGCTGGGGGGGGCCGGCAGTGAAACTCAGTCTCAGTTCCACGTTGGTCAAGTTATGTAACATTTCAGAGCCACAGTTTCCTTAGGCATAACACACAGGCTCCGGAAGCTATTAATTCTCTAGTAGGATTAGATGAAAGTGTATAAAGTGCCTTTCACCATATCTTGGTCCACAGAAATTGCTAAACAAGTACATTTTTGACCCCCTGACTTTTCACTGACCAAACAGTGGAGCAAGAGCTCACACACCTCAGGACCGGCATTGGCTTTGACATTCGTCCATATTCTAATTTAAGAGGCAGAATTCCAATTCTATAATTCAGAACATCAACCAAAGAACATTATGGAATCCCAGACCTATGTTTTCCTAAGGAAGTGTCTCTCCCAAAAGTACTAAAACAACAAAACAAAGCCTCAGTCTCAAAACAGACATAAATGAGAATAAAGATAAAAATTCTAACTTTTAAAAAAAAATTTAAAAAAACTTTGGCCATACCATGTAGCATATGGGATCGTACTTCCCCAATAAGGGATCCACCCCTCTCCCCTGTGTTAAAAGCCTGGAGTCTTAACCACTGAACCTTCAGGGAATTCCCAAAAATTTTAATCTTCTAGATCAATATTTCCCTATAAATCACTGAATTTCAAGTATACTTTTCTAAAGATATACTTAAGGACAAATCTCAAATTTCTGTTTTAATTCTATTTTTGTCCTGAGAGTTGTTTGAGGATTAAATAAATTTGTAAATAGTGTAGAAAAGGTAAAGATTCTCCTGTACATATCCCCTACATATAAGCAGCTGAATCTCGATAATTAAATACTTGCTCATCCCTCCCTTTTTCCACTGCTCTCTTATAAACTAAAGTGCAATTCTGGGTTACGTGATGTTTGTCAAGCTCAAACTACTGTCATAAAGTCTACCTCTTTGACCTACAACAGGGACATGGAAACACTTGAAATAGTAAATCCAGTTTATCCAATGGAATGTTCTCTGAAAGAGTAAGCCAGATGCTCCAGGTTATAATCCTGGTTCAAGATGGACGGGCTGCACAGGCCCAGCACATCACTGAGCTGGTAGGCTTCACCCTCGCAGCTAAGAAGTGAAGCTACACAGTACTCCACATTCAACAAGCATTTTCTCCTCTAGTCTGACCACACCCTTTGGTGTCAAGGGAAATGTCAGCAGCCATTCCTGACCTGATTTAATAGGGTGGAGAAATGAAAGGTATGAGAATCTTGGTGTTTCCCCAAAGGGTAAGCTCCAAACTATAGATGATTCAGAGGCAGTCTCTGAGACAGGAGAAATACTGACTTCGAGGGCTGAAGACAAAAACAGGAAAAGCCTAGGGACATGAGAAGAAATATTAAAAGCCCCAAAGAAGAACGGCTAGCAGATATTACGCTGGCAAATGAAAGGATGAAGAAAGAGCAAACAGCTGTACAGGATACGAGGGAATGAGACAGAGTTGAGTTCTCGGGACAGCTGACCCTTAGTGTCATCAAGGGCAAGGAATTTCAACACTAACTAATTACCTAAATTCTGTGACCAATGGAAATCCATGCCTCATAATTGTGAACTGACTTGAATAGTGGAAGAGTTAAGTTTAGCAAGAAATTTCCTCCATTTCTTACTTTCAATTGGGCTAGGTCCTGACCTCGTGTATTGCCGACTTTGACGGATATTAGCCAGCTGCCCATGTCCTAGGTTTCTAAATTATGGTTCAATAAGTTCAGCGTATATATATTTTAACAAGCCTCCCTGCTGATACTGAAGCTTGGCAAACTTTGGAATCCTCTATCCTATACCTCTGCTGGGAAAGATTGAGGGTAGGAGGAGAAGAGGATGACAGAGGATGGGATGGTTGGATGGCATCACTGACTCAATGGACACGGGTTTGGGTGGATTCCAGGAGTTGGTGATGCACAGGGAAACCTGGCATGCTGAGGTTCATGGGGTCGCAAAGAGTCAAACATGACTGAGTGGCTGAACTGAACTGATCCTATATCTCAGGTTTCTTTTTTCTATATCTCAAGGTCTCTTTTTTCTATGTGCATTTTACTCCTCTTGCAGCTAAATCCTTTGGGGAGTAAGCTGTGCTTATTTCCTACTTTTCTGAGGAAGAGATGCTTTCTCCATAAACCGCATCCATACTTTCCAACAGAGAAGATAAGAATTATCTAAATTTTATTTATTATAAACATTTAAAAACACAAACCAGGCAGTGTACGAGTTAGATAATTCAAAGGGTCACTGAAATGTAAATGCATGAGAAACAGAGTCATTTTTGAGAAAATGATCTAGGAGTCATTACCTCATTCCAAGGTCAGATGAAATAAAGAATAAAAAACAAAAATGTTCTGATACTAGGTTCAGCATGCCAGGCATGCTTTCTGATCTCCCTGATGAGAAGCCCTTGTCATTTTAAGGGAAAAGATAAAAAGCATATACTTTTATCTGTGAAAAGGATGAGAGAAATTAAAGGTTTTTTTTATTAAAGGCAATATTCATTCAGTGCTATACTAAAAACAATTCAGTGAAACAACTTTTTAAAAATGTAAAAATGGAGTTTCAACTTTAAAATAATTCCATATATATCAGTGTATATATAGTCATGAAAATATATAAAGGATGTTTTTATACATATGAAAGAATGTTGTAAAAGTATAGGTAAAATTTACAGCACTATTTGGATAAAAAATGTTTTCCTATTTTGATCAGCTATTTAAACAGATCAGGAAAAACCTCAAAGTTTAATATGATCAAAATTTAAATGAGAGAATTAGACTTCTTTTTTATCTTTTTATAATTTTAATTTTACACACTAAAAAGAAAATTCTCTTATATGTTCCTTTATATGATCCAAGTGCATAGCCACATTTGAAATTATAATCCACCCTCAAAATGTATGCAAAGAAGTTAGTCTCTTCTACCTTGGCCATCTGTGCAATAGAGATCACTGCAATGGCGTGTGTCCATGCTAACTAAGCCTCTTTAGTCTCGTCCTACTCATATGACCCCATGGACTGTAGCCCGCCAGGCTCCTCTGTCCACGGAGATTCTCCAGGCAAGAATACTGGAATGGGTTGTCATGCCCTCCTCCAGGGGATTTTTCCAACCCAGGGATTGAACCCCGGTTTCCTGCATTGCAGGTGGACTCTTTACCATCTGAGCCACCAGGCAGAATAGATCACCTCCAAACTGTCCCACAATCAACTGTCATATGTATAAACAAAAATCTTTTGCCAACTAATGTCTCTTTTTACCTCAGCATAACTTACAGTGTCAGAAATTATGAAGTTTGAAGACTGTTTTTAACCTATGTCCTACATCTGACTCAATTACAAGAGAAGGAAAAGATTTTCATGACATTCATGTATTGTCAGGGAAGCAAGGCATCTTTTCCACCATGCATAATTTAATATTTCTATTTAAATCAATATTTGAAAGCTAATTAAAAGATTACTGAATCATGACTTGATTTAATTTACATTATACTCTACAACTGTGCACTGTTTAAGAAACTGATACCACTACCTTAATCTAACAGAACCCTTGGTTGTATCAAATCTTAAATTTCAAGCTCTCCAAAACAGTCTACATGATGAAGCTGCATATACAGAAAAGCAGACCAAGAATTCTACTGCATGTGTGGAGATTTTCTATTATAGAAGTTACTTATCCAAAGCTAGTAACAAATATACTGGGAGAAGGGGGAATTTATTTTCTTGAGCATCTCCTGTGTAAAAAGGTAAGATCACAGTAAATATGAACAGTTCAATAAACAGTGTAATTAAGTATAGCTTTTAGTTGGAAGTGAGACTTATGAAGACCCTGTAGCAACATCATCCCCCTACCACATGCATAACGTCTTATTCCTGCTATGAATTGGGTCACTAGCCAAAAAAACCAAGAACTTCATTTGTGCTAAGCAAGGTACAAAGTGTTTAGAACCAAAATGATAACTAAAATACATTCCTGCTCTCAATGAGTTTATAGTTTTAAGACTGTAAAAGAAAAACAAAACTGTGTGAATCCACTTCACCAACAGAAAGCACTCAATACTGAGAGGGACTTTCTGATTCACTACCTTAGAAAAGAATGAGTTTCTCACTGCTTCCCAGTGGTTAAGACTGCTATGATTGTCTCTCTAGCTATGTGTTTCTGTGAATGTTCTCAAAAACACCTAAATGGTCAAAGTGACTTTCAACAGAAAATGTGTCCTTACTGGGTGATGAAAGAATGCACTAATGTGGGTTCTGCACCACTGTGACATTCTTCAACTTATTCCTTTTATCAACTTTCTTTACTTAGTTTTCCCTCTGAAAGAGATCTGAAAATTATCTGGAAACTTTTCTTTAACAGCTTAAGTTTTCTCTAAGCAAAAGCTTACTCTGCCCAAAACACAACCCAGATAAAATGAAAGAAGCATGTAAAAATGCACAAGGTAATTTAATGAGCAAATGATGAAAAAATAAGTCAAAGCTTTTTAAAATAATAGATCTGAATCTCAGGGATATTAAGTTCCTTATCAACAGTCATACAGCAGTTCAGTTCAGTTCAGATCAGTCACTCTGTCTTGTCCGACTCTTTTGTGACCCCATGAAACTCAGCACGCCAGGCCTTCCTGTCCTTCACCAATTCCCGGAGTTCACCAAAATTCATGTCCATTGAATCGGTGATGCCATCCAACCATCTCAACCTCTGTCGTCCCCTTCTCCTCCAGCCTGCAATCTTTCCCAGCATCAGAGTCTTTACAAATGAGTCAGCTCTTCAGATCAGGTGGCCAAAGTATTGGAATTTCAGCTTCAACATCAGTCCTTCCAGTGAACACCAAGGACTGATCTCTTTTAGGATGGACTGGCTGGATCTCCTTGCAGTCCAAGGGACTCTCAAGAGTCCCAACACCACAATTCAAAAGCATCAATTCTTCGGCGCTCAGGTTTCTTTATAGTCCAACTCTCACATCCATATATAATTACTGGAAAAACCATAGCCTTGACTAGATGGACCTTTGTTGGCAAAGCAATGTCTCTGCTTTTCAACATGCTATCTAGGTCGGTCATAACTTTTGTCTTAAGGAGTAAGCGTCTTTTAATTGCAGTCACCACCTGCAGTGATTCTGGAGCCCAAAAACTAAAGTCTGACACTGTTTCCACTGTTTCCCTGTCTATTTCCCATGAAGTGATGGGACTAAGATGCCATGATCTTCGTTTTCTGAATGTTGACCTTTAAGCCAACTTTTTCACTCTCCTCCTTCACTTTCATCAAGAGGCTCTTTAGTTCACCTTCACTTTCTGCCATAAGGGTGGTGCATATCTGCATATCTGAGGTTATTGATATTTCTCCCAGCAACCTTGATTCCAGCTTCCCAGTGTCTTTCCTGATGTACTCTGCATATAAGTTAAATAAGCATGGTGACAATATACAGCCTTGACATACTCTTTTTCATATTCAGAACCAGTCTGTTGTTCCATGTCCAGTTCTAACTGTTGCTTCCTGAGTTGCATACAGGTTTCTGAAGAGGCAGGTCAGGTGGTCTGGTATTCCCATCTCTTTCAGAATTTTCCACAGTTGTGAACCACACAGTCAAAGGCTTTGGCATAGTCAATAAAGCAGAAATAGATGTTTTTCTGGAACTCTCTTGCTTTTTCGATGATCCAGCGGATGTTGACAATTTGATCTCTGGTTCCTCTGCCTTTTCTAAAACCACCCTGAATATCTGGAAGTTCACAGTTCATGTTGCTGAAGCTGGGCTTGGAGAATTTTGAGCATTACTTTACTAGCATGTGAGATGAGTGCAATTGTGTGGTAGTCTGAGCATTCTTTGGCACGCCTTTCTTTAGGATTGGAATGAAAACTGAGCTTTTCCAGTCCTGTGGCCACTGCTGAGTTTTCCAAATTTGCTGGCATATTGACTGCAGCACTTTCACAGCATCATCTTTCAGGATTTGAAATAGCCCCACTGGAATTCCATTACCTCCACTAGCTTTGTTCGTAGTGATGCTTTCTAAGGCCCACTTGACTTCACATTCCAGGATGTCTGGCTCTAGGTCAGTGATCACACCATCGTGATTATCTTGGTCATGTAGATCTTTTTTGTACAATTATTCTGTGTATTCTTGCCACCTCTTCTTAATATCTTCTGCTTCTGTTAGGTCCATACCATTTTTGTCCTTTATTGAGCCCATCTTTGCATGAAATGTTCCCTTGGTATCTCTAATTTTCTTGAAGAGATCTCTAGTCTTTCCCATTCTGTTTTTTTCCTCTGAGCTATTTCAAATCCTGAAAGATGATGCTGTGAAAGTGCTGCACTCAATATGCCAGCAAATTTGGAAAACTCAGCCGTGACCACAGGACTGGAAAAGGTCAGGTTTCATTCCAATCCCAAAGAAAGGCAATGCCAAAGAATCCTCAAACTGCCGCACAATTGCACTCATCTCACACGCTAGTAAAGTAATGCTCAAAATTCTCCAAGCAATACATGAACTGTGAACTTCCAGATGTTCAAGCTGGTTTTAGAAAAGGCAGAGGAACCAGAGATCAAATGGCCAACATCTGCTGGATCATGGAAAAAGCAAGAGAGTTCCAGAAAAACATCTATTTCTGCTTTACTAACTATGCCAAAGTCTTTGACTATGTGGATCAAAATAAACTGTGGAAAATTCTGAAAGAGATGGAAATACCAGACCACCTGACCTGCCTCTTGAGAAACCTATATGCAGGTCAGGAAGCAGCAGTTAGAACTGGATATGGAACAACAGACTGGTTCCAAATAGGAAAAGGAGTACGTCAAGGCTGTATACGGCCACCCTGCTTATTTAACTTCTATGCAGAGTACATCATGAGAAACACTGGGCTGGAGCAAACACAAGCTGGAATCAAGATTGCCGGGAGAAATACCAGTAACCTCAGATATGCAGATGACACCACCCTTATGGCAGAAAGTGAAGAGGAACTAAAAAGCCTCTTGATGAAAGTGAAAGAGGAGAGTGAAAAAGTTGGCTTAAAGCTCAACATTCAGAAAACGAAGATCATGGCATCTGGTCCCATCACTTCATGGGAAATAGATGGGGAAACATTTGGGGCTCCAAAATCACTGCAGATGGTGAGTGCAGCCATGAAATTAAAAAACGCTTACTCCTTGTAAGGAAAGTTATGACCAACCTAGATAGCATATTGAAAAGCAGAGACATTACTTTGCCAACAAAAGTCCATTTAGCCAAGGCTATGGTTCTTCCTGTGGTCATGTATGGATGCGAGATTTGGACTGTGAAGAAAGCTGAGCACTGAAGAATTGATGCTTTTGAACTGTGGTGTTGGAGAAGACTCTTGAGAGTCCCTTGGACTGCAAGGAGATCCAACCAGTCCATTCTAAAGGAGATCAACCCTGGGATTTCTTTGGAGGAATGACGCTGAAGCTGAAACTCCAGTACTTTGGCCACCTCATGCAAAGAGTTGACTCATTGGAAAAGACTTCGACACTGGGAGGGATTGGGGGCAGGAGGAAAAGGGGATGACAGAGGATGGGATGGCTGGATGGCATCATGGACTCGATGGACGTGAGTCTGAGTGAACTCTGGGAGATGGTGATGGACAGGGAGGCCTGGCGTGCTGTAATTCATGGGGTGGCAAAGAGTCAGACACGACTGAGTGACTGAACTGAACTGAACTGAATGGTCTAGTGGTTTTCCCACTTTCTTCAATTTATGTCTGAATTTGGCAATAAGAAGTTCATGATCAGAGCCACAGTCAGCTCCCAGTCTTGTTTTTGCTGACTTTATAGAGCTTCTCTATCTTTGGCTACAAATAATATAATCAGTCTGATTCTGGTGTTGGCCATCTGGTGATGTCCATGTGTAGAGTGCTCTTTTGTGTTGTTGGAATAGGGTATTTGCTATGACCAGTGCATTCTCTTTGCAAAACTCTAGTAGCCTTTGCCCACCTTCATTTTCCACTCCAAGACCAAATTTGCCTATTACTCCAGGTCCCTGCTGGCTCAGTGGTTAAAGCATCTGCCTTCAATGCGGGAGACCTAGGTTTGATCCCTGGGTCAGGAAGATCCCCTGGAGAAGGAAATGGCAACCCACTCCAATATTATTGCCTGAAGAATCCCATGGACGGAGGGGCCTGGCAGGCTACAGTCCACGGGGTGCAAAGAGTCGGACATGACTTAGCGACTTCACTTTCACTTTCACTTTCCAGGTGTTTCTTGAGTTCCTACTTTTGCATTTCAGTCCCCTATAATGAAAAGGACATCTTTTTTGATTGTTAGTTCTAAAAGGTCTTGTAGGTCTTCAGAGAACCATTCAACTCCAGCTTCTTCAGCATTACTTGTCAGGGCATAGACTTGGAATACCATGATATTGAATGGTTTGCCTTGGAAATGAACAGAGATCATTCTGTTGTTTTGATATTACTTCCAAGTACTGCATTTCAGACTCTTTTGCTGACTATGATGGCTACTCCATTTCTTCTAAGGGATTCCTGCCCACAGTAGTAGATATAATGGTCATCTGAGTTAAATTCACCCATTCCAGTCCACTTTAGTTCACTGATTTCTAGAATGTCAATGTTCACTCTCGCCATCTCCTATTTAACCACTTCCAATTTGCTTTGATTCATGGACCTAAGATTCCAGGTTCCCATACAATATGGCTCTTTACAGCATTGGACTTTACTTCTATCACCATTCACATCCACAGCTGGGTGTTGTTTTTGCTTGGCTCCGTCCCTTCATTCTTTCTGGAGTTATTTCTCCACTGATCTCCAGTAGCATATCGGGCACCTACCAACCCAGGGAGTTCATCTTTCAGTGTCCTATCTTTTTGCCTTTTCATATTGTTCATGGGGTTCTCAAGGCAATAATACTAAAGTGGTTTGCCATTCCCTTCTCCAGTGGACCACATTCTGTCATCAAGAAATGTGTCATACAGCAATAAGTAACAAAGACACTTAAAATGATCTTTTCACTGTATTATTTTCTACTCTCCTCTATTAATTTATTTATTGATTGAGTATATGTTGAGTCCTACTGTGACAATATACTTTTCCAGGCACTGGGATTACAGTGATGTGCAACAACAGACATACTTCCCACTTTTGTCAAATTAGAGCCCAAGTCTTTATGCTGATTTCTAAATGTGAGAGAAGGCCATTAGGGTTAGGTAGTTCCCTTTCTATGAATATAATCGTTAAAGATCTCTGATGATGTGACCTGGCTATACAGGTAGGGGAAACCCTGCCAGGTGGAGGAAGAGTTGAGTAGAAAGACAAGAGGCCAAGTAGGAAGGACAAGGATCTGTCTGACAGTGCAGATGAGAAGAGGAGGAAACATGGATAGCAAGATGTAATCTCCACTTTCTCCCCACCAGCGTCCTAAAACTGGCTCCCTAAATAAGAATAATAATGACTCTCATGACCCTTCTTTTCCTTGAACTAGTCAGAATGTTAAAAGAACCATTTATGAAGAGTAACAAAATATCACCCAGCTTCTAATCACAGTGGGAAAGTAGATTTGTAAGACATTTGCTTCTTTCTTCCTCCCAGAGGACTCTTTATTCTATTTCAGCAAACCTCATATTAGTCAACAACATGCCTATTATGATGACTGCATTATATCTACTGAAATGCTAACCTCAATAGTTGATGCTATCAGTACAAGAAAGGTTAAAGAAATCATTTCACATTGCCATCTGTGACAGATTTTTAGCATGTTTAAAGAGGGTTTCAATAAATCCCCATTTGCACAGTGTGGATACATAGCACTGAATGCTTCAAAAATTAATAAGGGGATCTATTTTCCTGCACTTATTTAAATAGAGCTATTGCTAATACACTCATTCCCATAATAACTTACTCTCATTTTTCAAAATAAAAACGTAGACTATACTCGTGAATTTTAAAAGAACTCTGGTTCGAGTTTACTGTGTTGTCTTTGACATTGCAAACACTCATTGCAATTCCATCTTTGTTAGGTGTCTAGGACATGGCTGAAATAATATATGTGTACATGTATACAGCTATCTCTATACCCATATATGTAAATAATGGTTTATGTCTTGTATACCTTCTGAGATTTATTAGAGAAGACACCTTCAGTGCCTCCCAAATATAATAGCTACCTGAACATACTCTGTTCTAGGAGAGGAGCCTTATCTCTCTCCTCCATGCCTTCAAATTAATAGTGCTTTCCTAACAATCACCACAGTTTCTCAAAAGTGAACTTGGACAAACAAAGCATTTTGATGTTATGAAATAGATTATCTTAATGTTCACAAAAGTTATTGCTGACACCCCACATGATTGCTTAATTACTCTGATTCAGTTATGAGCAAAACAAAATGCAGAAGATATTTCACTTGCTCTCCTGCCCAGAAACCACATCCCATAATTAAATTGGGAGATGGTGGGATACCTCCTCAAACAATGCAAGCAAGTGGTGGAACTGCTTCATCCTGCTCATTAGGTGTGGGTTACAGTTGAATCATAACTACTAAGGGATCCTGCAGGTGGTAATGAGTAGATCATCTCAGACCAAGCTTGCTGGATGAGACAGGCACAGCACTCCGGGAAGGAAGTCTGGAATAATGAACACTGGAGTCTCAGATCCAAGGAGCAGCCGCTAGTGCACAAAACCCACCCAGGGCCAGACAGAGGATCTTGTTTACAGAGGAAACTTATGGGAAAATAAAATGACTCACTGGCCAAGGCTAGAGTAAGTTCAAGACTGTTGGATAAAGTGTGTGCAGGTAGGCAGAGACATAGTGCCTTTTCTCCCAGAGAGGCTTGTCCCTACATCTAATCATCTACATTTACATTTCATTTCTCAGAGAGTCACATCATGCCCCACCTTCATCAAGTGGTCTCATTGTCGTCACATGGACAGATGCCATCAGCGTTCTGTCCGTACACCTCCAGCTCTGACCATTTCAGCAAACCAGGCTGACTGCCAACAGTCAACACCTGAATCACTGCCTGAGCACCTCCTCTACCTGCCAAAGACCACTGTGCCTACGCACATGGCAGGCTGTAAATGCCAAAGAACTCAGGCCCATTAGAGCTGCCCTCAACTAATGACTGGCTGGAGTTGATGAACAAACACCCCAGCTCCCTTATCTCTCAGATGGGATAACTCTGAGGTCCATGTTCCACACTGTCTGTCAGAACTCCTAAGCACTGTCACAGTCCAGTTGCCCACCCACTTATCGGCTTTCTACCTTCTCTCTCCTATTTCTTCACTCTTCCACCAGTGCTCCTTGGAACAGCTTCTATCTCAGCTACTTACAGTAGAATCTGTCTCAGGTTTGATTCTCTAGGAATTCAAATAAAATCACCATCCTCATCAGCATCTTTATCCTCCTCCTCCTTCACATCATCTCCATCCCCTTCCTCATCATCGTGACGACAGCAACAATACTTACCACTCATTGCATTCCTTCTGTAAGGATTTGAGGTTTTTAGGCATTATTCTATTAAAATTTTAATTTTCACAAGAGGCAGGTATTCTGCTTATATTTTACAGTTGATGAAGAGAGCTATGGGGGAATTAAATAAGTCTGAGATCTAGACCACTAAGTTAGTAAGTGAAGGGTAGAAGTCAAGATATATTTGATTCTAAACCCATTCTGCTCATTCTATTGTACTATGCTCCCACCCATAAAAACTAAAATTAAAATGACTTAAAAACAAAATCCACATGCTGAGCTCTTCTCTATCTTCTAAAACTATATCAGAAAGAAATAATTTTATTTCACTACTTACAAATAAAGGTCAAGAATGCATTTAACCTAATAATACTTTCAAAAAGAGTCATTAGATGAATAGTATTTTAATTCACCGAGAATATTCCTCATTAAATGTTTGGTTGTGTCTCCTTTTTGCCACTGCAGCATTTTATAAGCGCATGAGGCCTCTTCAAGTGTAGGGACTATGCCTTATTTATGTTTGCATTCCCAGAAGCCAGCCTAATAGGCATTCATTGAATGTTAGATGAACTTACTGACCTGAGTTCTAGTAAATTTTAATGATATGGAAATGTTTGAGCGAAAAACTGATTTCACTAAGACTCAGCTTGGTTGCAGAGGAGATTGCTGTTCTTCGATAAGGAATAGAAATCTCACAAAATAAGGAGAAGTGAGGTCTATGGTCTCTCCAGTGGTGGTATTTACAGAGAATGATCTGCATTTCAAAGATTTCTGATAAGGTAATGCAAATGGTGCTTTAATAAAATAATTAAATATCTTGTAAAAAGCTAAATTCAATTTAGAGTAATGTGGAAAAAATTCTGGATTTTAGAATCCTAAAAACCACTTCATTTCACTGGAGATAACCTAACTGGTGGCGGGTTTCTTTTCCAGAGGCTTCCCTGAGAGCTCAGTTGGTAAAGAATCCACTCGCAGTGAGGGAGACCTGGGTGCGAACCCTCGGTAGGGAAGATCCTCTGGAGAAGGGAACAGCTACCCACTCCAGTATTTTGACCTGGAGAATTTCAGGGACTTTATAGTCCATGGGGTCACAAAGAGTTGGACATGACTAAGCAAATTTCACTTTCACTCTTCTTTTCTAAAAGGGAGGAAACAGCTTTATAGTCAAACTCTGCCCACTGACAATCCAAATATTACCATTAACAATATTCATTGTTTAATCAAAAAGTAGACTACTGCTTAGGACTGGAAGGTTGAGCCGTTGCCTTCAACATCTTGCCATTTCAAATATTTACAATAAAGTTACTTTTAACAGTGCCACAACTTGCTATTTATAATCAAAGAATGTGTGTGTGTGTGTGTGTTCTAGTTACTCAGTTGTGTCCAATTCTTTTGCCATCCCATGGACTATGGCCTGGTAGGCTCCTCTGTCCATGAGATTTCCCAGACAAGAATACTGGAGTGGATTGCCATTTCCTTTTCCAGGGGATCTTGCTGACTCAGGGATTGAACCCATGTCTCCTGCATTGGCAGGAAGGTTCCTTACCACTGAGCCACCTTGGAAGTCCATAATTGCAGATTAGAAGTTTCTAAATGTAGGGACGAAACAGTCTGAGAGACAAACAAACTGCCTGTTAAATTGTACCAATATACCCATTACTTACAAAAAATATATGCATTCAACATTTAAATTCTAAATGGCTTCACCTTGCAAAGTATAAAGTGAAACTACCATCAGTCAAAATGAACTCATATCCCACATATGCAGTATAAAATATCTGGAATTTATGTAGCCCAGGGAACACTATTTGAGACATATTGGTCATATGAAAACAGATATAGGAAAGAGGAAGAAAATGAACAAAAGACAGTTTTCTACAGAATAAAAATATCCTATTATTACATTTCCAAATCATTCTTTTTATAATGTAAAAAACTTTGAAAATTAATCCTAGAGAGGCAGATTCAAAATTTACAATAATTCCCTGCTTCATTAATTCATTATGTAAAATTTTACAGCATTTGGTTTGAAAAAAATCTTCCCAAAAGCATAAACTGCATGTAAATTAGAGTCATATTTAGTTGCAGATTATTTTCCCCAACATTTAATTATGAAAATGTTCAATCATACAGCAAAGTTGAAAGCATTGTAAAATGAAATCCCATGTACCTATTACCCAGATTCTACCATTACCATGTAACTGCGCTTCCTCTATTATGTGTCTAGGCATCTATACGTACCTCCACCCACTCAGTAATCCATCCAGGAGCACTGCAAAGTGGTTTTCAGAATCAGAAAAATTCTCCGTAAATGTTTCTGCATATGCATATGATTAAATATAGTTCAATATTTACTTTCATTTTATAAAACTTGCATGCAAGGAAAAGCAAAAATTGTAACTGTTCATTCTTTGAGTTTTAATAAATGTATATATTTATAAATATCTAAACCCTGCTCAAGATATAGAACACTGAGTGACAGATCATTTTGGAAAGAAAAGAAATATGTGTGTAAGCTTTCTTTTTTAAAAAAAAATCCAGTATATTAAGAAATTCTAAAGCAAAACAAATGATACCATTTTTTCCCTTAACGTCGATAATTTTTTTTTTTTCAATTCCATCACAACAACTAAATAAAGAGCAGCATGTGACATGATGCCCATGGATTAGTTTGGTTTAGAGCAGGGATGCTTTGCCAAATGCCAGCAATGCCCAGACCTGCAAGATAAATGTAAGAGTAAGGTGAGAAAAATACAAAAGGGAGCGGTGGAGACAGCAATCAACGCTTTAACATTTAGCTCCAGCCATGTCAGACCTTCAGATCATTCAAAGAAGGCTGGAAATACAGATTTTAAGAACAATATGTTGAATTTCTAAAATGTTAACAGTTAATATAAAATCTAAATAACAAAGATGTGGTTCAAATTGAGCCTGTGAGTTCTCCCCTCCCCAGTTGCTTGGAGTTTCGTGCTATTTCATGACTTGTAGTTCCCTGTAGTAATATACATTTATTATGATCAGCTCGTTCTTTGAGTAAACAGGTGAGTCTCAGAATCAAGATTTTAAGGATCTATTTAGCAATGATTTTTTTAAAAATTTAAGATGTGAGCAGTGAGATACATCACATCCTATTATAAGAGATATGAGCATCAAGAGAAACCAGAAGCAAATAGTAATACAGTCAGTTTCTTTCACTCCAGGTAGCATAATCATCCTTCAGTATCCACAAGGAACTGATTCCAGGATCCACCTCTGAGGATACCAAAATCCAGGGATTCTCAAGTCTCACAGTGGCCCTCCATATCTGCATGTTCCACATCCAAGAATAAACTGGCTAAAAATATATTTATTTTAAAAAAATGTGGACTTGTTCAGTTCAAACCTGTGTTGATCAAGGGCCAAATGTACACCCATATACACTCCCATAAAATGGGTCTGATAATATATATATATATAAAATGATGTGTACATATATATATTATGGGGTGTGTGTATATACATATCTATCTATCTATATTTATATATATCTCCTCACATAAAATATATATGAAGTATATCCAAACTGAGAGAACAATCCATTATTTGGGATTTAAAGGTATGAAACTTTAGCAAGGATTTACCACAACTTTAGAGAGGTCAATTCTATAATTAAGATGTAACATGATATACAATTTTTGAGTACACTTTGGTGGGGAATGCACTCATTACATGAGGAGGGTCCTCCCTATTAAGAGAATCCATAAGGGCTGCACAGTGCAACATGGAACAGGAAGGGGCTTCTTATACGGCCGGCAGATCATTATCATATAAGAAAGTGAAATCTAGACGAAGCATGAAAACTGTGAGCTTATTATAGAGTGTTCAGAGATTTTGTCTGGTTTTCTTTCCTTGAACCCCTCTGAAGAGAGAGTAGGGCTGGGAAAGTTAAAGAACCTATCTCTTGCTAACCCTTCTAGGGGCTGATGTGAGGTGGTACTAATGCACCTTGACATAGGATTTTCCTGCTCAGGAGTTCAAAACAGGGATTATGACAACATCACCTGACGAAGCAACATCTCTGTCTTTTGTTACCCATCATGCCAGTTTCAGAAAAGTCAGTCAGTATAACATTTCAATCATGAACTGGCAGAATCTGCTTTTTTTACACCTGTCAGCACTGAAGATAATTGTGCTCCCAGGGCCATCCCACTGAAAGAAATATATGGAAATTAGAAATATACATTTTCAGGAAACTGCCAGTTTCTGGGTGCCTTTGTGAACTCCCCTTCTTTTCCATTTAATATAAAAATAGAAAGGGAAGGGCAGAGAAAGGGGAGGTTAGAAGCACACAGTAAAATATGTTCAGCTGTCTATATTATCACATCGAAGCTTCCACTGCTTCTTGCCTCGACATAAACACTTCATAGTCTCCAATTATATTAATTGCTCATGTGGTAAAACACCATCTGGGTGATAAACATAACCAAATTCTTAGACAAGACAAACTTGAAACTGTCCTGTATGTAAACAAGGGCAATATGAAGATACCGTCCCATCATTTTCCTGGTTTTAGAATTTTTGTTGTTATTTGTTGTTCAGCTGTGACATCGTGTCCGACTCTTTGCAACACACCAGACTTCCCTGTCCTTCACTAGCTCCCAGAGTTTGCTCAAACTCATGTCCATTTAGAATTTTATTTTGAATAAATTGGGACTCTTTTGAAAGTCTTCACTCAGCTCAGATAAATATTAAGACTATGACTCTGTTAGTAATTAAAGTACTAACATGACAACTTGTTCTTTAAAATGTATGTGAAGATACAGTATTCCAGATAACTGAATCTGAACCATAATTATCTGTGAGTTATCAAAAGCTACTAGGACCTTTAAAAGAATTGTAAGACAGTTTCCCGATGATGAAAGAGCAAGACATTCATGTGTGAAGCAGGTAACTAACATTCAGAAACTGGCAATGGCAGCCTTTATGTCTAATCCTTCGTCCCAGCCTACCTCCACTCCATTAACCAGCAGGAACATGCGAGTCACATCTTACCCAAACTTACAGTCTCTGCATTTGAGGACAAAGCAAGACAAAAGGTCCCAATCTCTCGAAAAGAAAGCGAAGCAATGTAACAACATACCAGCAGCATTGTTTTTCAGTTTCCAAAGCTTGTAAGAATAATTTATGGTACACATGCCAAATGTATTTTATTAATTCTCTTTAAAGTTAATACTAGGGAAAATTAGATATAACTCCTTTTTTCTGATGAAACATTTTCTAAAATATCTCAGTGGTGTGAGTGCTGATATATCCGCCTGTGCAAAAATAGGCCCAGTTTTGAAGAGCACCCACTGCTACTCACTCAGGGCTTTTACATTGCCCTCCTTCCCTAAATGTGGGATCAAATTATTTTCATACAAGTTACTCCCTCACTCCCTCCTACACTCTCTTCTTCCATCACCAGCCTACCTCCTCCAGGCCCCTGGGTATGCAAGAGTCAAGGAAGAACGGAGGGAGAGGAGATTTGTTACGTTTTGTGTCTGATTACCTAAATTTGGTCAGGTAAGCTAAAAGAACGGAGAAGGCAACGGCACCCCACTCCAGTACTCTTGCCTGGCAAATCCCATGGATGGAGGAGCCTGTAGGCTGCAGTCCATGGGGTTGCTAGGTGTAGGACATAACTGAGCTACTTCACTTTCACTTTTCACTTTCATGCATTGGAGAAGGAAATGGCAACCCACTCCAGTGTTCTTGCCTGGAGAATCCCAGGGACGGGGGAGCCTGGTGGGCTGTCGTCCATGGGGTCACACAGAGTCGGACACACTGAAGCGATTTAGCAGCAGCAGCAGCAGCAGCAAGCTAAAAGAAGTGTCACCCTGCATGTGTGGGTACTCTGCTCTGCAAAATTTGTTATGTCCCCTCCTCCTCCCTAGGTGAAACAGAACAGTGGAAATTTGGCAGGGAAAATGTGTTTGGCTCAAAATATTACACAAACGGAACAGGAAGTTCTGGGCATTAGGGATCCAGCAGTGAAACAAGACACACCAAGTCCCAGCTCACAGAGACCTTCCACTTGGAGGGAGGCTGAGGTCAGGGAGACAGAGAACAAACATGTGGACTCAGAGATACATGAGATAATCTTTCAGACTGTGATACATGCTATGAAGAAAAGTGAGGAGGGTTACAGATGGAGATGCCTAGTGAGGGAGGGGGCTGGTCAGCAGAGGAAGTACCTTCTGAGCTGACAGCTGGACGACAGCAGGGCCAGCTAGGTGAGGGCGCAGCAGGGAAGAGAATCCTGGCAGGGGCAGCGGGGAGGGAACACTGGCATCCTGAGGAGGGAGGCAGCTCCCGGTGAGCCTGGACCAGGAAGCAGGCCAGTGCGCATGGAGCTGGGCGAGGTGCAGGCACAGGGGTAGGAGGCGAGGGCTGGGGAGCAGGCAGGAGCAGTCTCAGAGGCAGCTGAGCCGGATCAACAGCATGGGTTTTGCTCTCAGTGCTGTGGGACCCATTTGAGGGTTTAGGCAGGGGTGGTAGTGTTATCTGATTTGTGTGTTTTAAATATTGCTTTGGATGCCACATGAAGAATGGTCAATTCTGAGGCCATCTGACACAGATGCCCAGAGATCTGAGCTCCACTTGTACATATCCTTAATCTGCTCATTAAAATACGCTTTCTGGGGGGTGATTCACTCTCCTTGCCCTCACCCTTGTTTCCTAAGAGTATCAAATAAACTATCATATCCTGAGAGTCCCTTGGATTACAAGATCAAACCAGTCAATCCTAAAGGAAACCAAACCTGAATATCCACTGGAAGGACTGATGCTGAAGCTGAAACTCAAATACTTTGGCCACCTGATGGGAAGAGCCGACTCACTGGAAAATACCCTGATGCTGGGAAAGTTTGAAGGCAGGAGGAAAAGGGGATGACAGAGGATGAGATGGTTGGCATCACTGATTCAAAGGACATGAATTTGAGCAAGCTCCGAGAGATGGTGAAGGACAAGAAAGCCTGGCATGCTGCAGTCCATGGGGTCGCAAAGAATCGGGCATGGCTGGGTGGCTAAACAACAACAACTGTATTCAAGTTATTGTCTCAGGTTGTATTTTTGGAAGAATCCAAACTAGGACACCATATAAATCACCTCTAAACATCTCAGTACTCACATGAGCTCCTTTCCACAGGGCAGCAGAATTTCCCAGCCACTTTCCCAGGATCAATCCAGGAGTGAAAGTAGGGCGGACAGAAAATGGGAAGGGGGAGAGAGAAAGCTTTCACATGCAGGAGGTGCTCTAAGTCACATCAGGGCCAAGAAGACACCCAGACCACGTCCGACTAGAACCACAGTCACCCAGATAGGCGCTTCCATAAGAAGAATGTATAAAATGTCTGTGACATTAATTATAATATGACTCAAAAATTTGACAGAATTCAGTTAAAAACTGAACACGCTGAGACAGGCACTGGCATGAAGCCCCAACCTAGTCAGATGTACATCCTGATTTATTGCAGATGGGCACCAAATCATTTTGCCAATCTGGATGTTCCCAATAAGGTTTCACAAACAGATCTGCTATCCAACAATCTCTGCCTTCAGTCAAAAGAGGCACAAATAAAATAAATGAAACTTAATTCACACACACACACACACACACACCCCAAGGTTAAACCCAGTTACTTTAAATTTTATAAGAAGTTAATAATAATTCTAAAGAACTTGAATTTAGCTACTAAAGAACTTGAATTTAGCCATTTTATACTTATTTTTAAAGGCAATCTTTCCCCAAAAAGAATAAAATAGATAATTACCAGCTCTTTTACATATGGTCTCTACATCCTCAATTATCATATACTATATTTATAATATCTTTATAACACGGCTAATATGAAACTAATTCAATTCTCTTCTGCTCATTTTACGAAGTTTACTTCATTCTTCTGTACTCAAAGAAATCCTCTCCTTGAGACATGAAAGTTTAAAAGTATTGGCCAAATTCCAACAACATGAATGGTTACTGAATTTTTAAAGAAATGAAAACAGGAACAGAGAATTATTTTATATTAAGTGGGAATCATCAAAAGTCTATACTCCATATATACATGTTGCTTAAAACTAGGGAAAAATTCTCTGTGAGAGCTCTGTGAAACTATAGGTGATTTCTCCCAATGACAAATAGCTTAAAAGATTTTACTTCTAAGATTTGCTGTGCTCCAGCTTTTGTGTTGTGAAGCCATGACATGTTTCTCTCCAACAAACAAGAGAACTATTTCTATCAGATTGAAACTACTTCATATGCTCTAATAAGTAAACACTACTCTATAAACAAAGAATTGCATTAGTACTAATCTTACTACTTCCTATCTATAAAGATAGGTATGATTAAACAATAAATAAAAACTCCCACAAATGCAATTCTAAAATACCTTTTTAGGACACAATATGATAAGTTTAGCCCCCCAGACTTAAGTCTGTTGGTATAATTTATTTTAGTATTACCTGGTTGTTTAGTGCAAGGAAAGTAAGGGTCATGCAAAGTCACTGGTAGCTAAGGGAAGATGCTGGAGAGACCTCATTGTCTAATTAATTCTTGCTGCTTCTTCACTAATTATTCAAGACTTCGGTGACTTTTAATTCATAAATTCCTAGATACCTAATCAAACCAATGCTCAAGTCTTTGACAAGACACCTCCTAGGTAAAGTAGGTTACCCTTATAAAGCATGCGTGGGTGCTCAGTTGCTAAGCCATATCTGAATATTTTTGCGATCGCAAGGACTGTAGCCCACCAGGCTCCTATGTCCATGGGACTATCCTGGCACACTGGAGTGGGAATACTCCAGATGCAGGAATTGAATCCATGTTCCCCACAGCTCTGCATTGACAGAGCAGATTCTTTATCCCTGCACCACTTGGGAAGCCCACCTTAATAGAGATACCTAATTTAAGAGTATAGTGGCTTAATTTTAAATTCAGAAAGGATGCTGGAGGTTCTTTTAACCCTCCAAACATAATGGTACTCTGAGATGAAATCATTCACTTTTGTTTACATATTTCTAACAAAGACATATTCACTAGCTCCCAAGGGGCTATCATTCCATTTTTGGATGGTTTTGGTTGTTAAAAAGCTCTTTCTAATAATAAGTCAAAACTCTCCTCCCTGCCTCTTTCATCTGTTGGCCCTTATTGTTCCTCCAGAGATAACAGAACATATATCTCATTGCTCTGTTTAGTAATTGTCTCATGTATCTCTTTCAAAGTCCTCTCTTCTCTCTCTTCCATTAATTAACTTTGGGCCCTTGGAGCATAAATAAATTATTTTAATCATTTTGGACATTGAGGGCCTAGCACAAAGTAGATGCTCAAAAAATGTATGTGAAAAAAGAGCAATCTCCATGTCCTTCTAAAAAATATATATGAAGACTTTCTTGATCAACAGGATCACCCTTTGGCTCCCAGTCATATGTAATATCCATTATTAAGTATAGCAAGTTAATTTTTCTATATTTATATAAAATTTTATGTCATGGAGGAAAATAGGAGAATGGATAAAACAAAAGTGAGAATATACCATATGTTTAAAACTGAACATCAGAATACCTACAATTTTTAAAATTTACCATATTTGCAACAAAACTTAAGCCAGAGAATAAAAATTCAACTACAAGACCTTGAAAACACTCTCAATTTCCCACATGATCTTTACCACTTAGTTCCTCTTGCTTAGAACCCAATTTGAAGAGGATGAAACTACCCTTGAGGATAAAGCAAAAATCTAATTTGACAGTGCTGTCCTCTCTGTGCTTTGGACTTTGTTGGAGCTCCAGTCAGTCCTCAAGAAACACATGTATAATTTATAATTTAGGTTTTTTAAAAAAGAACGAATTTCCTGCTTCTTCAACTGGTATTTGCTAAAAACAGATGATGAGAATTGTAAACAGCAACTCTCTTGCAGGGAAAGATCTAATATCACAGATATTGACCATCAAATTAGTGCATGGCACATTTAAGAACCTTTAAGGTAGTTGCTATTGCTTCAGACTACAGTGTATATATGTTGACACATTACACTATGTCCAAACACAGGTAAGAACACTCTCAACTTAAATTCTTTACCTTTACCGTAAGGCAAACTGACTTCTACTAGGACTTCCAATGAAAATATTTGCAAAGAAAGTGAATAGTTATTCTGGTAAAGGAGATATATAGCAGGATGTGAGAGTTTTAAAACAATATTATTTGAGGTTGAAGGTAAAAGAGAATCTCATGATCAGATGTTTAGGAACAAGGTATGAATGCATTTTTCTTCCTTTTCCACTCTTTTTTTTTTTCTTCTTCCAATATCAAATGATTCACCATCTGGTCTACCATAAAGCTAAAGCTAGCAGTTTTATAGCAATTATTTTATAGCAATTATTTCCCATAAATTTGTGAGAGTCTTAATAATCAAGAAACTACAGATATATAATAGTAAGTCATGTGAATGACTATATGTCCTTTATAGATTAAATACAACTTTACATTTTTTGGTCCCTTCCACAAGACAGAAGGTCTTGATACCACAGCTCAGCACACACATCAGTAATCTCTGCTACAAGGGCCTAATTACAATACATCAGCCAGATCCGAACCTTCAAGTCCACTTCAATAATTCAGCATTATATGCAGTAAATTTAAGCAGACATGAAGTGACTGACGTTCTAAGAAAATACCAGCGGCACATATTTAAGCAACAGGTGTTCAGGTCACTACACTTGCAGCATGTACTCTCTTAATCAAGAGGAAGCACATTAGAAAAACAAAACAAAACCTACTAATGAAAACCAACTTGTCCAAATATTGAAAGGGTATGCATGACCTCAATCACATGGTACATGCAGATACTAATTGTTTATAATACTGTAAACATTTTACACTAAAATTTTTACAAGTTATAAGACGTTGTTTTTTGCATAAAACATCAAAGCGACACTTCTTAGAATCTCTGGATTTTAAAATCACTAAATTATTATTGTTCTTTAGATTAAGTCAGGGTTACCCCCTGGTGACACCCTGATAAAAGAACCTGCCTGCCAATGCAGGAGACACAGGAGACATAGGTTCAATTCCTAAGCTGGGAAGCTCCGCTGGAGGAAGAAATGGCAACCCACCCCAGTATTCTTGCCTATAAACTTTTATGGACAGAGGGTGGGCTACAGTCCATGGGTTCACAGAGTTGGACACGACTGAGCAAATGACCATGCATGCATGTAGGCACCTAGTAGGGTCTAAGGGAATGTTCATTCAGTGAAGAAATTAATGACTCTACAATGAGCACAAACTGAAATCATCACATCAAGAAACAAAAATTAACTGGGATATGTCCATACAGTGAACATGGAGTACTGAGAGGAACCTTTAGTAAGAAACCAAGGCACAGTTTTTATAAGGCCAGCTGGAAAAGAGGAAATCTGGACAGGCAGCTGTAACTTTCAACCAGACTTGAGTGGCTCCTCAACCTCCTGCCAAAGAGGCAGCCTCCTGCGAGTGGTTCTGTGTCTGGAGCTCATGACTATAGCTGGGGCAGGCCATTTACCTTCTCTGAGCCATTCAGCTCACCACCTGGCTCTGAGGATCATAAATGAGAGCATTTGGTAAACTATAGGCAAAGTATATGTAACATCTTCATAACTGGTTCTACCACTGGGCGGGGGCGGAGAACAGCTGCTATATTCATTTCTAGACCTATTGTAACATGTTACTATAAACTTGGTGGGCTAAAACAATAATTTATCATGTCACAGTTCTAGAGGCAGACATCTGAAATCAAGATGCCAGCAGGCCCATGTTTCCCCATGGACTCCAGGAAACAACCTTTCCTTGCTTTTCTAGCCTTTGGTGCCTCCAGACATTCCTTCACTTGGGGATACATGACTCCTGTCTCTGTCTCCATGTTACATAGTCTTCTTCTCTCTGTGTCCCTGTGTCTCAGATCTCCCTCTGACTTTACACCCATCCTAAAGCTGGGAGATATCATCTCTTGATCCTTAATTTTATTTGCAAAGACTCTTTCTCCAAACGAGTTCACCCTCACAGGTTCCAGAGAACATACTGTTTTGAGGGTGCAATATTGAACCCACTATCCTTTTCCTTCCCTTCTGCTCCTATGTTCTCTGTTCCTAAACTACAAATGGAACATGAAATGATTTCCAGAGCTTTCATTTAGTTTTGGCTAACTGGTTTGTATTTCAGGGAAAATAAAAATGGAAAATAACAAAAATGCTGTGGAGAAAATACCTTGTCAAGCAAGTATACAGTGATTATTATGTTATTATCAACTACCTTTTGCTACTGGGATGCACAAACTTGTTCCTCTAGAATGTGATATCTGTAGGAGTTAAGTGATGCATAGCCTGCTGATTTGAAGAGCAATTCTCTTGCTTTTAGATTTAATAATTGCCATTCTGTTATGTATGGCATAAATGAGAAAATTAAAAACACACTTAAAAATTGAAGATAAATTGCATTTCAAAACTCTTAATCAGCTTGGAAGTTTGGAAGGATACCAGCATTTAAACCAGTGCTGTAACATCAAAATGTACTCAGCTAACAATTAGAGCTAATATTCTTAATGTAAGGTTTCAACTCTTAAGCTGTTCTAAGTAAGCATCAAAACAAATTCTGCAGGTGAGAACGTCTATTTTTGGAGCTATTAAAATCAGCAGAATATTTGAATGTAAGCAGGGTGCAGGGAAACAGCTCACTGTAACACATGGATAAATCACACAGTCTTAGAAATGATCCATTTTGAGAGCTAAGTAAAAAATACGGGATGGCTTCTCCTGTCTAACAAAACCATTTCCAGTAGTTTTGCATGCTTTCTGATATTTCTGCTCTTGATCCTGTCTTTATGGACATAAAGGAATGTGGCAGCTGCTGTCCGTCCTCAGCCCACATCCCTAGAGCCTCATCTCTTCCCTGGGATGCCTAATTTCCAGGATCTACCTCTCGACCTGAGAGCTTCCCCACAAGCTGCAAAAAGTCACATCACAAGGGGCCTGGGGATGTTCACACAATCTCCTGAATTTCTCAACGGATGACTGACAGAGATTGGGGTACAAATACCCCAGCTCCCTTACTCCTTATGCCATGACTCAGAGTCTAAATCATTTCCCAGACTGTCCCTATGGTTTCTGTCACCCTCAGTCATAACTGTTTTGATAATATATCCCTTGAGGTTATTAAGATAATGTATCTGGTCCCATCACTTCATGGCAAATAGATGGTGAAACAATGGAAACAGTGACAGACTTTATTTTCTTGGACTCCAAAATCACTGCAGATGGTGACTGCAGCCATGATATTAAAAGATGCTTGCTCCTTGGAAGAAAAGCTATGACCAACCTAGACAGCATATTCAAAATCAAAGACATTATTTTGTTGCCAAAGGTCTATCTAGTCAAAGCTATGGTTTTTCCAGTAGTCATGTAAGGATGTGAAAGTTGGACTATTAAGAAATCTGAGCTCTGAAGAATTGATGCTTTTGAACTGTGGTGTTGGAGAAGACTCTTAAGAGTCCCTTGGACTGCAAGGATATCAAACCAGTCAATCCTAAAGGAAATCATCCCTGAATATTTATCAGAAGGACTGATGCTGAAGCTGAAACTCCAATATTTTGGCCACCTGATGTGAAGAACTGACTCACTGGAAAAGACCCTGATTCTGGGGAATATGAAAGGCAGGAGGAGAAGGGGACAAAAAAGGATGAAATGGTTAGATAGCATCACCAATTCAATGGACATGAGTTTGAGCAAGCTCTGGGAGTTGATGATGGATAGGGAGGCCTGGCATGTTGCAGTCCATGGGGTCACAAAGAGTCAGACATGACTGAGTGACTGAACTGACTGATAGGTCCCTTTAGGCTGCCTTCCCTTTCCTGAATCTCTGGATCAGGTTCTATTATTCAATGGACATGAGATTGAGCAAACTCTGGGAGAGAATAAAGGATAGGGAAGCCTGGTGTGCTACAGTCCACACAGTCACAAACACTCATACACAATGGATCGACTGAAGAAGAAAAACAACCACCTTCAAAACAAACTACTTACACTCAAACCTGTCTGGGAGTCTGCTTCTGAGGCAATCCACCCAAAAACAGGGAACAAGGAACATTACTACCTTTCAAAAATAAAATAAAAACCTCTTTGCTTTAAAATGACCTCAAAAGTGAAACTTTCTAAAACCACTGCCACATGGTACATATGGACGTACCAACATTGAAAATGGTAACTCATAATTGTAGAGTCCTGTGGCAGGCAGTGCTCGTTAATGAAAGGGCAAGTCCCAACCTGTTCTTCTTTCACCAGACTTCCAATTTCATTCAAGCACTGAATGCCTATGTGCCTCTAGGTAATCCAACTCCTCCACAGGTCCAGGGAGCAAACCAGTTAATGTTACCAAACATGTTCCTTTCGTTTCCATTCTCTCAGACTGCTTAGGTATGGACAGGAGATGTACTTCTGGCTGATAGGACCTGAACAGTAAAAGTTTAATGGGAAGCTTCCAAGAATTTTTATCTCAATCTTTAAAAAGGATACAGAGAGGAGTCATTCTCTCCCCTAGCCTGTAAATATTGTGTAAGGAGTTGGTAAAGAAGTTAAGTAGCTATATCACAAGCATGAACTGACCAGCCTGAAGACAAAAGACAACAGGCTAAGGGTGGCTGGGCAGCAAGATGAAAGTAAAGTTGGATTTTTTTTATATCTTCCAACAATTGAATTGACTAATCCTGGAACAGCCATATCTCTGGACTTGGAATATAAAATAATAAATCTCCTTTTGTTTAATCTCTTGATCTTCTGTTAACTACAGCCTAAAACTAATAAAAATGTTTTTTTTTTCATTATGCAAAATGCTTTCACATAGAGTATCTCACCCTTCTAGGTAAGGGCAACCTATTAGTTCCTATACAGATCTCTCTGCCACAAATGCATTTAATGCTCTTTCCTGAGAAGTCACTGAAAATGGGAACTGAATAAATATAATTGGTTACAACTATTCTACATGACAGAAAAAGATAGAGGAGGGAAAATTAACAAAAACCCAGGAGATAATCTGTGCTCCAGTTACTGTTATATAAGATCCATTCTCATACACCTCCCTCGGAGGTTGGTGTAGGAGTCAAATGAGACGATACACACACAGGTTTTACCAAGAGCTTGTTAGATTTCTTTGTAACTGCTGATTATTCCTTGCTACTGGATCAGAGAAGAGGGCTCAATCAGCTTTAAGTAATGATCAACATCTGTTTTCTGGGCAATAGAAAAATCAACTGACTCTCGAAATAATCCACAAGCAAAGTGAAGGGGTGTTGGAATGGAAAAAAAAAAAAGGTATTTCAGGGAGAAGAAGCAGTGCAACAAAGGCAAATGGGTAAGAAAGAACAGGATGTGAGGGAGGAGCTATTAGCAAGTGAGGCTACAGAAATTACTAGGCTGACTGGTGAACAAAGAGGCTAAAAATGCAGATGGGGCTAGATTATGAACTTCATAGTCCATGTCAAGAATTACAGACTTTATTCTGAGGGACAATTGAGTTTATTAAAGGTCAGATTGAATTAAGGCTGAATAAGATTATATAAAATGTTCGTTCATATCATACTGATGGCTATTGAGGATGGAATTGAGAAAGGCAGGGCTAAAGGGAAGCTCACCACTTTTTCCCAAAATCAAATCCTTTCTGTGAAAACCAGGCTGGTTGTTTTACTCAGTCTTCCTAAAGACACTTTATAATCAGCCCTTTTTCCTGAATATAATGATGGGATAATTGCCCCATAAGTGGACATGGAAAATAATACCAAATTTAGGGGCACTCATTTATTTCAGAACAGAGTGTCATCAAACCTCACAAACTCAGTTGAATCACATGTGAAAACGTTAGGACAGTCTGGAATGTGTCTAACAGATCATTAAGAATTGCTTTTTCAAAACATGTACTATTTCTTAGCCATTTTAATGAAAATCACAGAAAATGAAACTGCTGAAACATGATTTCACAATGCACAGTGTGAGTCATTGACCCTAGAGATTTCTTTCTATAGAAATGGCATGTTAGCATATTTTCCTATAATGTTAATGTAATCCATTGATGTATATTTTATTTGTGGTTTTCAGGTTGTTCTCTAGAAGCCTTTTTTTTTTTTTTAATGCCTATGCAATCAGACTTGGTTTTAAGCTTATTCTGGAAAACTAGCTGATGTAAGTTGTCAATGTATGTGAAAGGATGAGCTGAAAATTGTAATCTGAAAAGAAATATAAATCAGACTTGAAAGACTTCTTATCTATTAAGAGAAAATTTCAGCCCAAAACACTCAGGATAGTTGACAGTTTAATTTAAAACATATAGGCAAGACAAGATGGCTGCCTTGATTTACTAATGCTTTTTTTTTTTTCCCACTAAAAAAATGTCTAAGTGTGAATGAGCAGAATGTACATGAAATTCTGAAAGACAGCACTGGATCTTCATAAAGTCAGCATGCTCTCAAAATAGTTATATCTTCTGCAGTGTCAGAATTTGTGTCATTTTTATCCATCCTATTTTAACTGATAAGTAAAAAGAAAGATAACAAGAAAGGGAACCAGGATTTAGAGACAGGTGAAAAAATGCATTTTCTATGCAATTTAAGTTCTAAAAGAGTCACGACAGAGTTGAGGGAAACATAAAAAAACCACTGATTTCACAGTCATTCTGGTGACTTTCATTGCACCTGTATAGTATTCTAAGCTCTGCAAGATATCTGATTACAACCATCATGGCAGTAGAAATGCTAATTCTTGTTTATTTGTTTTTAGAACCAGCATCCTAACTTCAGTCTTAGTCACCACCTTGTACTTAGAAATCAATTTTGTGGTAAATTTTTCTCCCATCCTCCTTAAGCCCCTTCAAACCTCAAAGATCATGATCACAAGAAGGGCAGATTTATTTAGCTTAGGAATCAACATTGGAGAAGGCAATGGCACCCCACTCCAGTACTCTTGCCTGGAAAATCCCATGGGGTTGCTAAGAGTCGGACAAAACTGAGCGACTTCACTTTCACTTTTCACTTTCATGCATTGGAGAAGGAAAGGGCAACCCACTCCAGTGTTCTTGCCTGGAGAATCCCAGGGACGGGGGAGCCTGGTGGGCTGCCGTCTGTGGCGTCGCACAGAGTCAGACATGACTGAAGTGACTTAGCAGCAGCAGCAGCAGTAATCAACATGGATTCAACATCTTTCTGTTAGATCCACTGAATGGAAGCCAGCAGGAACAGGAGGAGAACATTACAGGCAACTTGAAATTAATGTGACTATATGGTTTATTTGACATCTTTATTTATCACACTCTAGACATGCAAATGAAATAAAAAGTTATTTGAAGTGCTTTAAGATCCAACTGTCCTAATTAATATGCCTAAATGTCATTAAAAATGCAGAATAGTGTATGGCACCTCTCTAAAATTGTTCATAACCTAAAAAAAGCACAACAATAATGTAAAATATGGCCAGGTACAAGCAACCATATGGCATTTCAGAAAGTTGTCAATTACACAGACTGACAAGCTTGGACCTGAATCTTAACTTCGTCATTTACTCATTGTGTATCTTTCAGCCCCTCACTCTTCCTCTCTGTGACTCACCTTCCTCATTTTTAACATGAAAATAATCCTTGAATTACAGTAAAGTTATGAAGAATAATGATAGTATATTGAATAGTGCAGTACCTACTACATGGTGGGTGCTTAATAAACATTAATGATCATCATTATCATTGCTGTTTTCAACATCTTAGAACTGAATGTGTTCAAATGACGATCAGAAAAAACTGTTTCAGTTCAGTTCAGTTCAGTCACTCAGCTGTGTTCGACTCTTTGTGACCCCATGAATCGCAGCACACCAGGCCTCCCTGTCCATCACCAACTCCTGGAGTTCACTCAGACTCATGTCCATCGAGTTGGTGATGCCATACAGCCATCTCATCCTCTGTTGTCCCCTTCTCCTCCTGTTCCCAATCCCTTCCAGCATCACAGTCTTTTCCAATGAGTCAACCCTTCACATGAGGTGGCCAAAGTACCGGAGCTTCAGCTTTAGCATCATTCCTTCCAAAGAAATCCCAGGGTTGATCTCCTTCAGAATGGACTGGTTGGATCTCCTTGCAGTCCAAGGGACTCTCAAGAGTCTTCTCCAACACCACATTTCAAAAGCATCAATTCTTCGGCGCTCAGCCTTCTTCACAGTCCAACTCTCACATCCATACATGACCACAGGAAAAACCATAGCCTTGACTAGACAGACCTTTGATGGCAAAGTAATGTCTCTGCTTTTGAATATGCTGTCTAGGTTGGTCATAATTTTCCTTCCAAGGAGTAAGCGTCTTTCAATTTCATGGCTGCAGTCACCATCTGCAGGGATTTTGGAGCCCAAAAAAATAAAGTCTGACACTGTTTCTACTGTTTCCCCATCTATTTCCCATGAAGTGATGGGACCAGATGCCATGATCTTCGTTTTCTGAATGTTGAGCTTTAAGCCAACTTTTTCA
>SJYQ01000192.1:350665-370244 GCA_006410935.1 Redunca redunca | reverse complement strand
TTCTAACTGTTGCTTCCTGACCTGCATATAGGTTTCTCAAGAGGCAGATCAGGTGGTCTGGTATTCCCATCTCTTTCAGAATTTTCCACAGTTTATTGTGATCCACACAGTCAAAGGCTTTGGCATAGTCAATAAAGCAGAAATAGATGTTTTTCTGGAACTCTCTTGCTTTTTCCATGATCCAGCAGATGTTGGCAATTTGATCTCTGGTTCCTCTGCCTTTTCTAAAACCAGCTTGAATGAATATCTGAAAGCTCATGGTTCATGTATTGCTGAAGCCTGGCTTAGAGAATTTTGAGCAATCCTTTACTAGTGTGTGAGATGCGTGCAATTGTATGGTAGTTTGAGCATTCTTTGGCTTTGCGTTTCTTTGGGATTGGAATGAAACCTGACCTTTTCCAGTCCTGTGGCCACTGCTGAGTTTTCCAAATTTGCTGGCATATTGAGTGCAACACTTTTACAGCATCATCTTTGACAGACCTAATTATAAACAGACTATATTCCTGACTTGATGGACATGAGTTTGAGCAAGCTCCAGGAGTTGGTGATGGACAAAGAAGCCTGGTGTGCTGCAGTCCATGAGGTCACAAAGAGTTGGACATGACTAAGCAACTGAATGGAACTGAACTGATATTCCCAAAGTTCATCTAAGCAATCCTGGAGACCTAACTGAAGACTTTTCTATAGAAATATTATGATAGTTTGTGAATAAGTTGACAAATAAGAACATGGTGTTTATTTAAACATCAGTATGCAAGTGCAAGTTGCTCAGTCATGTCCGACTCTTTGTGACCCCGTGGACTATATAGTTCATGGAATTCTCCAGGACAGAATACTGAAGTGCATAGCCTTCCCCTTTTCCAGGGGATCTTCCCAACTCAGCGATCGAACCCTGGTCTCCCACTCTGCAGGTGGATTCTTTACCAGCTGAGCCACAAGGGAAGCCCAAGCAACAGTATACTCAAACACCAGTATACTCAAACACCAGTATACCCAAAGACTATTAGTGTTTGTATCGAAACTCAAATGGCCAGTTATAAAAATCAATTTAAAATTTTAAATTGGGGTACCAAGACCACATCTTCTCTACCTGCATTCTTGATAAAAAAAGAAGAAAACAGGATTTTCCCAACTGCTCAAACTTTCATCCATAAAAAGATGAGAACAGGATTGTCCAAGCTGCAAGCTTTCACCCCTATGAGAATGAGGGGTTCTTTCAAGATGAAAAGAATTGAGAGAGAGAGAATGAGTATGGAAGAAGAAGGACAGGGTCTCTGTTATGAGAAGCAGTACTCAGCTCTCAGGATCAGGAGGAAGGGCTGGGGAAGCTAAGGAAAAAGTCAAGGACTTGAGGAACATCAATGAAGGTGATGAAGTAAGAGCAAAAGAAAGTGTTTTGATCATGCCCTGCCTTTCCCCTTTACTGGAATCCTTGAGGTGATCAAAGGAGCAGTGAGTCGAAGACCAATGCCAGCAGAGGACCGATACAGACACACACCTAGGCATCATACATCCTTCGTTTAGCCTATCCTTCCTTCCCCCTTCACTCCTGCCCTGCCACTGCTAGTCCACATTCAGGACTGGGACAAAAATGAGAGTGAAATTCCAATTTGCTAGTAAGTTCAATTAGAAAAGAAAACCTCCATTTAGCCAGTCAGCTTCTTTCTGTTCAAGAAGGAACCCTGGGCATCTCTAGAGCCCTTGACAAATTTTGAGGCTTAAGATGGAGAAGGTGGTTAAGAATATGAACAATTTAAAAGGGTGGTTGAATTTGGACCACATAATTATTTTGTAAATGATATTGGTGGGTCAGGAAAAGTGAACCCTTAAGGTGACAGTAACTTAGAGAGGAGTTCTGAAAAAATTTTACCATATTTGTTGAAATAAATTGGAGATAGGCTTTCTGAACAGATTGCAGCCATAACCAGAGCCCTGGGTTACGACTTCTGACCCAATGCAATTATAAATACCATTTCTCTCACTTTTAAAGTGTCATGTTTTAAATAATAAATTAGGTAATCAAATCTAGTGATAACCTGTACAACATATACATCAACCTTAGAGGACTAAGGATATTTTAGAATGACTAAGTTATTTGCATTTTATCAAGAACATACATACCAAGGGTTCTCATCACAGAGGCCTGTAAGAGAGGCTTCAATACACCCCTAGAGGTGTACCCACCAGCTGGAAGACCCTAGCCTGTCTATACTGGCAGGATGTGCTGCATCCCATCCATACAATCCGACAGCATCACTGCATAATGAAGTGAAAAGAAGTGTGTCAGAAGGGATAAGCCGTTCTAGTATACACAAAGAGAATCTTGACTGTAAGATCTCCCACGGAATAATCAGCTTTCAGAAAACGAGAACTGGCAGTATCTACGGAGTGTGGAGTAAAAGCCAAGGCCTGCACTGACCACAAGGACAGATTAGCAGAGGAGGACCATGGTGAGGTGAAAAGAGAAAGCAAATATAAGGGAGTCGTGACTAAGGGTACTGTGGACAGGCTGATGATTCTCCCCACCAGTGAGATGACATTCATACATAGTCTCCCTATTCATCCAACAGGCATTTATGAAGTGCTCACCATGGGCCAGACATGTTGCCAAGTATTAACAATACAGAGAAAAATAACACAGTCATCACCGCGAAAATGCTCACAGTCTTCTTTCTAAACGAGACAAAACTATAGGTACCAGAATACAAATAGAGTTTTATTTAAATGTCTATGTAAATTTTACTTAAATAAACTATTAATATAATATATTATTATTAATTAAATATTATTAATACAGGAGATTCCTCCTTGGAAGGAAAGTTATAACTAACCTATGTAGCACATTATAAAGCAGAGACATAACTTTGCCAACAAAGGTCCATCTAGTCAAGGCTATCGTTTTTCCAGTTGTCATGTATGGATGTGAGAGTTGGACTGTGAAGAAAGCTGAGCGTCCAAGAACTGATGCTTTTGAACTGTGGTGTTGGAGAAGACTCTTGAGAGTCCCTTGGACTGCAAGGAGATCCAACCAGTCCATCCTAAAGGAGATCAGTCCTGGGTATTCTTTGGAGGGACTGATGCTAAAGCTGAAACTCCAATACCGTGGCCACCTCATGTGAAGGGTTGACTCATTGGAAAAGACTTCGACACTGGGAGGGATTGGGGGCAGGAGGAGAAGGGGACGACAGAGGATGAGATGGCTGGATTGCATCACTGACTCAATGGATGTGAGTTTGAGTGAACTCCGGGAGTTGGTGATGGACAGGGAAGCCTGGCGTACAGTGATTCATGGGGTCACAAAGAGTCAGACACGACTGAGCGACTGAACTGAACTGAATACAGGAGACAGGAATCAAGACCATCCCTGAGAAAAAGAAATGCAAAAAAGCAAATGGCTGTCTGAGGAGTCCTTACAAATAGCTGTGAAAAGAAGGGAAGTGAGAAGCCAAGGAGAAAAGGGAAGATATACCCATTTGAGTGCAGAGTTCCAAAGAATAGCAAGGAGAGATAAGAAACCCTTCCTCAGCGATCAATGCAAAGAAATAGAGGAAAACAATAGAATGGGAAAGACTAGAGATCTCATCAAGAAAATTACAGATACCAAGGGAACATGCAAATATGGGCTCAATAAAGGACAGAAATGGTAGGGACACAACAGAAGCAGAAGTTATTAAGAAGAGGTGGCAAGAATACACAGAAGAACTGTACAAAAAAGATCTTCATGACCCAGATAATCACAATGGTGTAATCACTCACTTAGAGCCAGACACCCTGATGTGAAAGTCAAGTGGGCCTTAGGAAGCATCACTACAGACAAAGCTAGTGGAACTGATGGAATTCCACTTGAGCTATTTTAAATCCTGAAAGATGATGCTGTGAAAGTGCTGCACTCAATATGCCAGCAAATTTGGAAAACTCAGCAGTGGCCACAGGCCTGGAAAAGGTCAGTTTTCATTCCAGTCCCAAAGAAAGGCAATGCCAAAGAATGTTCAAACTAACCCACAATTGCACTCATCTCACACACTAGTAAAATTCTCCAAGCCAGGCTTCAGTAATACGTGAACCATGAACTTCCAGATGTTCAAGCTGGTTTTAAAAAACACAGAGGAACCAGAGTTCAAATTGTCAACATCTGCTGGATCATGGAAAATCCAAGAGAGTTCCATAAGAACATCTATTTCTGCTTTATTGACTATGCCAAAGCCTTTTCTATGTGGATCACAATAAACTGTGGAAAATTCTGAAAGAGATGGGAATACCAGACCACCTGACCTGCCTCTTGAGAAACCTGTATGCAGGTCAGGAAGCAACAGTTAGAACTGGACATGGAACAACAGACTGGTTCCAAACAGGAAAAGGAGTATGTCAAGGCTGTATATTGTCACCCTGCTTATTTAACTTCTATGCAGAGTACATCATGAGAAACACTGGGCTGGAAGAAGCACAAGCTGGAATCAAGATTGCCAGGAGAAATATCAATAACCTCAGGTATGCAGATGACTCCACCCTTATGGCAGAAGGTGAAGAAGAATTAAAGAGTCTCTAGATGAAAGTGAAAGAGGAGAGTGAAAAAGTTGGCTTAAAGCTCAACATTCAGAAAACGAAGATCATGGCATCTGGTCCCATCACTTCATGGGAAATAGATGGGGAAACAGTGGCTGACTTTATTTTTCTGGGCTCCAAAATCCCTGAAGATGGTGACTGCAGCCATGAAATTAAAAGACGTTTACTCCTTGGAAGGAAAGTTATGACCAACCTAGACAGCATAGTCAAAAGCAGAGACATTATTTTGTCAACAAATGTCCATCTAGTCAAGGCTATGGTTTTTCCTGTGGTCATGTATGGATGTGAGAGTTGGACTATAAAGAAAGCTGAGTGCAGATGAATTGATGCTTTGAACTGTGGTGTTGGAGAAGACCCTTGAGAGTCCCTTGGACTGCAAGGAGATCCAACCAGTCCATCTTAGAGGAGATCAGTCCTGTGTGTTCATTGGAAGGACTGATGTTGAAGCTGAAACTCCAATACTTTGGCCACCTGATGTGAAGACCTGACTCACTTGAAAAGACCATGATGCTGGGGAAGATTGAGGGCAGGAGAAGGGGACAACAGAGGATGAGATGGTTGGATGGCATCACCGACTCAATGGACATGGGTTTGGGACTCCAGGGGTTCTTGATGGACAGGGAGGCCTGGCGTGCTGTGGTTCATGGGGTCACAAAGAGTCTGACACGACTGAGTGACTGAACTGTATTGAACTGATTAATATAGTATTACTATATCTGCCTGCAATACAGGAGACGCAGAAGACATGGGTTTGATCCCTGGGAGGGAGAGACCCCCTGGAGGAGGGTATGGCGACCCACTTCAGTATCCTTGCCTGGAAAATCCCATGGCCAGGGACCAGAAGCCTGGTGGGCTACAGTCCACAGGGTCACAAAGAATAGGACATGACTGAAGTGACTAAGCATGCACATTAGTATAGGGCCTGTGCTCAGTCACCCAGTCATGTCCAGCTCTTTTCAAGCCTATGGACTGTAGCCCACCAGGCTACCCTGTCCATGAGATTCTCCCAGCAAGAATACTGGAATGGGCTGCCATTTCCTCCTCCAGCAGATATCCCTGACCCAGAGCTCAAACCCTCATCTCCTGTGTCTCCTGCATTTCAGGTAGATTCTTTATCACTGAGCCATCAGGGAAGCCTGGCATAGGGTAAATGAACTATAAATGTTACCTATTATTAATAGCTTAATCCTCTATTCCCATCACTGATTCCAGCCCTGCCTCCCCCCACCCCGCCAAAAAAGATGAATTTCCAAAGAATAAAGACATGATAAAGCAACCTAAGGTCAGAGAATAGGCACCCAAGGGCATAAGCTTTGGAAACTATAGAAGCTTTTTCTTTAGTGCATATTTTATGCAAATTGAGGGCGACAATGAACTTGCTTAAGGTGTCAAAGCACATGTTTGAAAAGATACATGGAAGCGATGGTATTATGAGAAAGAAAAGCATAAGCTATTTGGCTTGGGGAAAAAAAGGGAAGTATGTGGCCCAATTTTATAAATCTCTTGCTTCGTAGGGCATGATGGAAATCCTCTTTAGGACCTCTCTGGAAATCTTCAGTAGACCCTAAATTGCAGTGTGTGTGTTTGTGAGTGTGTGTGGTGCTCCTGTCCTGCTTAAGGCTGGCCCTGGGTTGAAGAGGAAAGATACTTCTGGAGAAGAAAATGAAGAGAGGAGGAACTGATCCCAAAAAGATCCATAAATAAAACAAGACAAAGCAAAGCAAAAGCACATCATTAGAGGTGGAAAGTAAAGGAAAGGTGAAGGCATAATGGGAGCAGAAAAAGGGAGACTAGTCAGCTTTACATGGAGAGGTCAGGAAAGGTTATACATAGTAGGTAGCATTTGAACTAAGTCACAAAGAATGGGTAGTTCACCAGGGAAGATGGTGGGATGGGAGCGAGGACTAAGGGATCCCCATGCAGAGGTGCATCAATTCTGTCAAACAAAACTAGTTCAACTAATCTGGAGAAGAAGTTGTAGAGGAAGCAAGACAGAACTCAAACGATATAGAATCTTGAGCTCTTTGTATAAGGATAAAATCCAGCCAAGAATGGAAAATCACAGTAAAGGAGCTTACTTCTCTTGAATTTTCTTTCCTTTTTGTTGTTTTTGTTGGATTTCAAAACAAGGCAGTGTATATAAATTGACTTTAAACGACACTGACACCATCTTTTAAAAGAAGTCTCCTAGGACTTCCCTGGTGCTCCAGGGGTTAAGACTTTGCCTTCTGATGCAGGGGGTGCAGGTTTGATACCTGGTTAGTGAGCTAAAATCCCATATGCCTTGGGGCCAAAAAAAAGCATAAAATAGAAGCAATATTATAACAAATTCAGTAAACACTTTAAAAATGATTCACATTAAAAACGTCCTTTAAAAAATTAGAATAAAATAAAAGAAGTCTCCTGTTCGTGTACTTCTCTGTTATTCTAGCAACCTACTTATAGATTCTGATCTCTTCATTCCCTACAGTGTTGGATACCTAAGAGTTTCAGGAATAAACAGATCACCAACCAATGGAACTGTTATTTGATTTCCTAAATATATTCCATTAAAATCAATGGATCTTGACTCTAGAAAAGGCCTCCTCATCTCTACTTTCTGGTAGAAATGGGAAATTTTCTAGAATTGCAATAAACATCTTTTTGGGTAAAACATTTTAGTGATTAACAATTCACATTGCTATGCTTTTCTTTGCTGTACTTGGTAGGTTTAGTCATTTCCCTTATCTCTAGCGATGAAGATCAAATTATCTTCTGTATCATATTCATATATTTAAAATCTCCCTAATTTTCACTTCCAGAGGCTGAATAATTTTTTAACTTCTTCTCACATATACAATTTTCTGTTCTTTAATCCTTTCTCTGCTTTCGTAACTTCATGAATAGGCCTGTCCTATCTTGTTCCACATTCTCATTCCTTAAGAAAGTTTTCCTGTGAAATCCAGATCTCACTGTATCTGGGCCTCCTCTCTTAACTGCGTAATTTCATATGAATTACCTCCTCTGCAGTGCTGATATGAACCCTTTAGTCTTATCTTCCTCATTTACTGAATGTTTCACAAGAGCAGGAACTAGGCTTTATATTTTTATATGTAGTGCCACTCCATTCTTGATTTTTTTTTTCTCTTTTAGAGGGACAATTCTATAAATTTCCTCTAACAGAAAAATAATATAATTATATCAACAAACACCTAAAAGGTATTCGATAGCATTCATTAGCCATTTTACATAAAATTCCAACAAAGGGATAATAGGATTCATCTTAAAGACTATTTACCAAACTTCAACAGTAAACATCAAATATAGGGGAACATTAAAATCATTTTCATTCAAATAAAGAAAAAAATAGAGACTCTTGCCTCACCATTACTGTATTTCAACATTGCCTTTGAAGTTCTAGCTAATGAAATAAGACACAAACTAAACAATGAACAAAAACATTGGAAAGTAAAAAGACAAAATGTCTTTATTTCAAAATAGATAAACAAGAGTTAATGAGATAGTTCAATATGGTAGCTGTATTTGAATAAAAATACAAAAAAAAATCAACAGCATTTTACTAAAGCAATAAATTATTAGTGGATATGGGAAAAATAAGTACCATTCACAAAAGCAATATAAACTATAAATATGTAAGAATGAATTCATAATAAAGTTACAATGCCTTCACAAACAAAACCTTAAAATCATATAAAAAACAAAATTGAAAAATACAATGATTAATACAAAGTCAATGTTTTGTGGTGACTATGTAAACTGACAAATGACTTTGACTAGAAAGCCAAAAATGTTTGCAAAAAAGAATACTGAAAGAGTACTTCCCTTATCAGATATTTTAACAGTCCATAAAGATGCCATAATCAGTAGAGCATGGTATGGCTACCAGAAGAGATAAAATATCAATAAAAAAGTATAGAGCATGTGTCTAGAAGATGCAACAGATGACAAAAGTTGCATTTCAAATCAGTGGGATAGGATAGTTGATTTATTAAATGGTACTGACACTTGGCATTCATGTTGGGGGGAAAAAGTTAAACCCTATCTCATACAATATACAAAATACATAAAGATATATTTAAAAAAATAAATTTCAAAAAAATAAAATAACAGTATTAGAAAATAAAATATTTTAAGAACACTGAAGGGAGGAATATTTCTTAAGCAAATCAGGATACTTAGATGCCTGCTGAATGAGTTTGTAAAATTTGTATTTCACTTTCCACATATATTTCACATAGTTTTTCAGAATCAGTTCTATAATCAAATGAATTTTATTTATGTTTTTCACAATACTTTAAAATATTTCACTTGATGTTCTGTAACATTAATTCTGCATGATAAGCAGCAGGATTTTCTTTTTCAGCCCATCTATTGAACTTGATAGAATTTTTATTTTTCTTTTAGTTTCAGAATATTTTTGGATACTCAGTTATTAAGTATCCATCTTCAATCTTTTCTTCAGAGCATCCCTTCCTCTTCTTGATAAAGTTCTCTCCCACTTTTTTTTTCATTATTTCTGGTTTAATGATAGTCCACTCTTCTGACAAATTACTGATCCTCAACTAGAATATTCATAAAAGAATTGTGAATAGCCTTTCTCTCTCTTGCCTGGAAGTTTCTTTATCAAACATACTTGCCAGACAGATTCCATTTTTCAGGCAGTGGGAAATGCACCATGGACATCACAGTTGCACCTCTTCTGGGTTCTGCAGCCAGCATTTCATGGAAATCGTTGAGGGCATCATTATAACCCAGGTCTTCTGGTAGACTTCTCTAATTCACAAAGTATAAAAATACTAAAGCAACTTTCCTCCAATTCTTCTGGGGTCAACAAGATTGGAAGGCCCCTCCAAGAATGACAAACAGCAAGATTTCTGCACCTATATTGGTAAAGGTAACATGAGCTGCTATAAAAAATCAGTGGTTTAACACGACAGAATTTAATTTTGTGCTCAAGCAGTTGTCCAATGTAATTCTTGTCAATCTACAGCTTTCCTCCATGTGGTGGTACAGGGACCCATACTCCTTCAATCTTGTGGCTCTGACATTTCTTATGTCCTCAGAGGCTTCTACAACCAGCCAGCAGACAGGAAAAGATACCATGGAGAAGTCACACCTGTTTCCTGACAGCCTTGGTCTACACACATGATTTTCTTTTGCATTCCATTAATGAAAACTAGATACAAAGCCCCACTGAGAAGCAAGGGAGACCAGGGAATGTCATCTGGTGGAGTAGCTGCTTCTTGACAATAATTCTTTATTATTTATGGGGAGCTCACATTTCAGTGAACTATATTAGATGTCTGTGTCATATTATCGTAGCTTTCAGAGAGAGTTAAGGCTTCTCCTCTGCCCCCTAAGTTCCTCACAGTATAATGAGGCAAGAAACTTATTTTTCATACAGGAAATGACAAAAGAGCAAGAAGTAAACACTTTATGACAAGGACAGTAAGGAAGAGATTCCTTTTAGCATTTATGAGTTAGATGAGAAAGCCATGGATAAGAAGGTTTTGGAAATTAAAATTAAAATGGTATATTATCTTAGGGAGAAGTTTTTAAGAAAACAGGGGAGAAGTTTAGAAACATCACTGAGCTACCAGGGAAGCAAAAGCATCACACTGTCATGTAAAAACTAGAACAATGTAAAGGTGGCTTGTAGAGAAACATTAAGGAAGATAGAGACTGAGACACAAAGTAAATGACCAATCCACAGGAAAGTCATAAAAACTCTTTGTTCAGATATTATTTCATTCAATTAGGAACAATCAAACATACAAAATCAAATACTTTCAAGCAACTACTATTTAGTGAGTTTTTAATCATTTGTTACTCTGTAGCAATTATCTGCATTTTCTTTATTCTCCTAGAGGATTTCATTTTAAGGGCTTTCCTGGTGGCTCAGAGGGTAAAGAATCTGCCTGCAATGCAGGAGACCCATTTTAAAGAAGCTATATGGGAAAAAAGACCCCACTTACAAGTTGTAGACTTACCTTAAACTATATTATCAGTGTGTCAAGCACATGGGAGATCTAACACAATTATATTTCTTTCCCTCAATTTAACTCAAGAATTCACAGAAAAACTTGTGAGAAGTAAAAACGAAAAAAAAAAAAAAAAACAGGGNTAGAAAAACTTGTGAGAAGTAAAAACGAAAAAAAAAAAAAAAAGCAGGGGTATTTTTTTTCTTTAGTAACTAATTACTATATACAGTATTTAAATCCTATCAATTAGAACCTGTTTAAACATTTGCCATGCATCTTCAAAGCACTCTGTCAAAACAGACATTTTCTCAGAGAATTTATGATTTCATTTCATATGGCAACTGAAAAGTCTCTAAGATAACTTTAAAGAAACAGAGAAAAGGAAAACCCTTGCAAAGGGAGGACGCTTCTCATTCACACCAAATGATGAAAAGCTTACAGTCAACAAATAAGAGACCTCACAAGGACTCCACACAGCATTCATCACAGCCTCCCTCACCAGACCCAGACCCACTTCAAAACCTTCACACCGAAAGAAACCCAGAGAGGGAAGTCTGCCAGCTCTTCTCGCCAAGTTGGCACAGCCCTAAAGGTTTGAATAGGCTTCTCGATGTATAAGATAAAGGCCGGCATTCGAAGCCTGTGAAGCCTCCCTGGGCATAATGGGACCTGAGGTGAAATTCCATCAACCGCTGCTACTTGCACACGAAGTCGGGTATGCAGACGGCACAGCTTAGGCTCTGGCTGCGTGAGCAGGTTTGCGATGACATAAGACTGAAACAAGTCTTAAAGTGGGAGAGGGTTTTTCCCCTCAAGATGATCTTTTTCAACTTTGATCTTTGACCTCTGGCTTCTATGTAATGGGAGGCATGGGAAGGCAAGCTGGGTCGCCTCTCAGTGCGAGTACACTTCCGCTTATGAAAGCCGCTCAAGAACAGGCGCGGGGGCTGGAATCCCTCCTCACCCGCTGCTTTATCCACCAGGAAACATCACGTCTGAGCTACTTTCTAGCTTCTGGGCACCTAGGTCTCCATTCGTTTCCAAATGAGTAACCAATTAGACTTCTTGACTGACTGTAGGTTTGCTTATTCGCGGCTGCAATCCTCCCTACACTCGGGATCCCTCCGCCGCTACCTTGCCCGCAGCCCCAGCTGCGTGGTTATCCACACACCAGGATCTTCTTCCTTCACAGTGGGAGCTCCCTGATTCAGAATTCAGTGCTCTTTCTCATCAGCTGACGAACACAGAACGTTTCCTCACACACTGGAAAACAAAGAACAGCTCAGGCGCTATGTGGCTTCTACGAATCACTCCCAAGGTTCGCCTTGCATTTAATTTCTCTTTAAATATATCCTCCTATTGGGAAGGAAATTCTGTCTGTTTGCTCTGGCTAATATCATGGGCCTTCACAGATTTCCTTCCCACTGCCTCTGTATTTTAAGTTCATTTTTATCTACCCTACTCTTGACCTCCCTGGGAATTCGTGCCAGCTAGAACAGACTTTCTGTATCTTTATGTCTCATTAACTCTCCATCTCATTCCAACTGAAATCATTTTCCTCCCTCCAGACTGTATGTCTTAAATAATAACTAGGTTGACAGAAATTAACTCTTTATTGAACTGTGTAGTATAGTTTCATGGAACAAGTCAGGGTAGAGGTGCCATGGAAAGCTCTGTACAGAATGAAACTTTATCATACCTCATGATTATTAAAATAGTATGCCCTGGGAAAGATGATTAAATCAAACACGCAGCAATATGTACAATTTTTTTCAATGTCAGCATCATGGAGATCTATACACTGTAAAATATAAAAAACAGTTGGAGAGCCACTGGAGTTGGGCTTTTCACAAACCAAACTCAACAGACAGTATGTTTAAATATGTTAAGTGTGCTGCTGCTAAGTCGCTTCAGTCGTGTCCGACTCTGTGCAACCCCATAGACAGCAGCCCACCAGGCTCCTCCATCCCTGGGATTCTCCAGGCAAGAACACTGGAGTGGGTTGCCATTTCTGTCTCCAATGCATGAAAGTGAAAAGTGAAAGTGAAGTCGCTCAGTCCTGTCCGACTCTTAGCGACCCCAGGGACTGTAGTCCACCAGGCTCCTCCATCCATGGGATTTTCTAGGCAAGAGTACTGGAGTGGGGTGCCATTGCCTTCTCTGATGTTAAGTGTGGTGTGAAGTTAATTATTTAACTTATGAGGCAAAATATATTTCAGAATATTTCAGAAGATCCCTAAAGCCATTTTCAGGATTGAAAAAAAAAAATCCAAAATGGCCATGTGTACTAGCTGGACAGGGAATTTATTTTTTTTCTAAAATTATATATAATGCATGTATATGTACATATGTAAATATGCACATATATGTATTTATACAATTAAAGAATATATACATACAATTTTTATTGAAAAAATAACCCTAATCTATCTTTAAGTTCACTTGTATCAACCCTTGTCTTCATCACTATCGAGTCTTTCCAGATAACCAAATGCATCAACTCTAAGGAAAAGCAGTTCACTAACTGTTAAGACTTGGCATTCTTTCATTCTGTCATGCCAAATATCTCAAAGGACGGTGAGGAACAGAGCAATCATGTGGGTAATCTTAAGTTATCTTCTGATTTACCAACCTGAGTTCTGGCACTGGTCCCCCTTACAGTCTTACGACAGCATTCACACCCTGAGTCTGTTTTTTCCCAGCATTTGTCATGTAAAACCAGGTTATTAAAAGCTCACTTCTTTCATTTCAGAGTTTCCCTATGAAACTCACATAAAAATAACACACAATAAATAGGACAGAGTTTCTAAAACTTAAATTCCCCTTTGTGAAAAGAAAACTTTCCTTTAAGAGGACTTTATGTATGGAATAGGAAACTTGGTATCTAGAAGTTCTTTGTGCCCTCCTGAAAAGAAAAACTCTGTGATACAGAATGGAGGGTCTAGTGAAGATAAAGAAATTATTCCACTTTTATCTCTCCTCCTTCTACGTCTTCTTCCATAAACACAATCCAATAATGAGTTCTCCTGAGACAGGATAAAACTTGCTCCAAAGTCATTACATCATTCCATCATTTCCATCCTAATCTTGTATGTGATCCAAATTATTCCCATTTAATGGCATTAAAATATCCACAGAGAGGAGAATTAAAAACTTTTCCATCTCAATTCTTTATGGAAAAGAGGTAAAAATACAAAAATAAGTAAATAAATGTTATCTTTTAGTTTGATGATTTGTGAGATAAGCATCTAAATTTTTATGTATTTCTCCCTTAATTAACCACAAAATATTTATATTAGTTTTTATCAAGGAATTATGCAATATATTCCAAATACTCAGGAGACATTTTTTTCTTTTCAATATAGTTTCCTACTGGCAGTAAGCTTAGAGTACAGAGAAACTGCTTTTAATCTGACCACATGTGCTGATCAAAAGCAATCCATGAGAAGGTTCAAAAGGCTGCCATAAATCTAGAAAAATTAAGTACTACTGCTAAGATACTAGAAGCCAGGCAACTTTCTCAGGCAATCAATCTGTGCTCTAAAGTAATCATAAATAATTTTTTAAGTTACAAATGGACATTTCTTACATTTCTAAATAGCTGTTTTCCCAATAAAGATTTTTAAAGGGCATTTGCATATATCAGTTTGAAGTAAAATGTACAGTCTTAAAGTCTAAACATCTAAACATAATTATGTTATCTTTAGTTTTTTATTAGAGCACATGGATTAAAATATATAATTCACAGGAGTTAAACAAGAATCTAACTCACTGCAGAATCTTAAAAACAACATATTAATATTAAATAGTAAAAATTGCCAATGTTTTTAGTACTTATCGTGTGTCAGATATTATTTTAAACATTAATCCTCACAGAAATCTAAGAGCTCAGAAATACCTTTAACCTCAATAAAAATGAAGAACTGAGGCAAAGAGAAGTAACTTGCCAAATATCAAACAGGTGTTATGAAATGAAGCCTGGAAGCAAATATTGGAGGTCTGTTTTCAGAGCTGACTTTTTTTAAAACATCATGTAATGTATGCAGCATAATCACTGCTCATTGTGTAGTTTTTCTTTTATGAACACATCAGTTCAGTTCAGTTCAGTCGCTCAGTGGTGTCTGAATCTTTGCGACTCCCATGGACTGCGGCACACCAGGCCTCCCTGTCCATCACCAACTCCCGGAGTTTACTCAAACTTATGTCCACTGAGTCGGTGATTGCCATCCAACCATCTCATCCTCTGTCGTTCCCTTCTCCTCCCACCTTCAATCTTTCAGAGCATCAGGGTCTTTACAAATGAGTCAGTTCTTCCCGTCGGGTGGCAAAACTATTGGAATTTCAGCTTCAGCATCACTCCTTCCAATGAATATTCAGGACTGATTTCCTTTAGGATGGACTGGTTGGATCTCCTTGCAGTCCAAGGGACTCTTAAGAGTTTTCTCCAACATCACAGTTTAAAAGCGTCAATTCTTTTTTTTTTTTTTTTAATTCTTCTGTGCTCAGCTTTCTTTATAGTCCAACTCTCCATACATGACTACTGGAAAAACCACAGCTTTGACTAGACAGACCTTTGTTGAAAGAGTAATGTCTCTGCTTTTGAATATGCTGTCTAGGTTGGTCATAACTTTTCTTGCAAGGAGCAAGCATCTTTTAATTTCTTGGCTACAGTCACCATCTGCAGTGATTTTGGAGACCCCAAAATAAAGTCTCTTGCTATTTCCATTGTTTCCCCATCTATTTGCCATGAGGTGATGGGACCAGATGCCATGATCTTAGTTTTCTGAATGTTGAGTTTTAAGCCATGTTTTTCACTCTCCTCTTTCACTTTCATCAAGAGGCTCTTTAGTTCTTCTTTACTTTCTCCATAATGGTGTGTCATCTGCATATCTGAGGTTTTTGATATTTCTCCTGGCAATCTTGATTCCAGCATGTGCTTCATCCAGCCTAGCATTTCTCATGATGTACTCTGCACAAAAGTTAAATAAGCAGGGTGAAATATACAACCTTGACATACTCCTCCTGATTTGGAACCAGTCTGTATCCCTGTCCAGTTCTAACTGTTGCTTCTTGACCTGCATACAGATTTCTCAAGATGCAGGTCAGGTGGTCTGGTATTCCCATCTCTTTAAGTATTTTCCACAGTATGAACACATACTCTCTAACATATTGGAAGCTTCTAATGGGCATCAGTTCAATTTAGTTCAGTCACTCAGTCATGTCCGAGTCTTTGTGACCCCATGCATCGCAGCACGCCAGGCCTCCCTGTCCATCACCAACTCCAGGAGTTGACTCAGACTCACGTCCATCGAGTCAGTGATGCCATCCAGCCATCTCATCCTCTGTCGTCCCCTTCTCCTCCTGCCCCCAATCCCTCCCAGCATCAGAGTCTTCTCCAATGAGTCAACTCTTCGCAAACCCCTTTTATTCACCATCATATATGCAGGCACTAGAAACTACTCAATATACAATTAGCTAATAAAAGACATTACAATTTATTCCCTGCTCTGCTAAATATTTTAAATGCACAACATAGATAATGGTTGAACTGTCCTAATTTTAAATTTGTTAAGTACATAATTAATAAAAGATGCACCAACTTTAATAAAAGTCACAATAAAGGGAAAGGGAAGGTATTTACAGAAATTCCAGTACTCTAACAGACTGTGTCCTTTAATTTTCCATATCCACTTTCATTTGTATAATTTGTTTTATAGTGTTGAAATTACAAGGCATAGTGAACAGTTTCATATTCTGTTTTATCTTTATTATTACATACAGGGTTCTCCATAGTCAAAAAGATAAAAGTTGAATGGCTGTATATAAGTCCATGGGGTGGAAGTGCATTAACTTATGTAACTAAACCCCTACTATTGTATATTTGGTTGTTTCTAATTTGTAGTCTTAATTATAATGCGACAAGGAAACAATGGATTGTCTCACAGCAACATGACTACATGGAGAGAGACAAGACAGGACAAGAACAGTCAAACATCAGTGGTAGATCTGGGAGATAGACATGTGAGGGTTTACTGTGAAATTGTTTCAACTCTTCTATGTGTTGGAAAACTACCATAATAAAATATTGAAAAAAAAATCTTACTGAATGAAAAATTTATTTAATAAAATATCTATTTCACAAGGACAAGAATTTTTGTCCGATTTATTTTGCTAGTGCCTAGACCAGTGACTGAAACACAGAGCTTCATGCCTCATAATATCCTGTTGCATGTGAACAATTTGAGTACTATAATGATATGAGAAATATATAAGGAATCAGCGTCATCTCCATTTCTCTGCATTTGTAGTTGTCACTTGTTGTGGGTGGTAGATTCTTAGTTCTTTAGTGACTTTTTTCAGTGACTTTTGTGAAGACTGCACTTTTTATCATGAATGTCCTCCAGGTTTCTGCTCCGTTGACTACTGCTTTGATAGAAATTTACTTATATATTAGGAGCTTAAAGAAAAAGAAAGGAAAGGAAAGATAAGGGAAGGAAAGGAAAGGAAGAGGAAAAAAAGACAAGACAAGAGAAAAGTACTCTCTCATCTCTGCAGGTTGGCTCCTCTTGGGGCTCTTCTTCAACACTTCTGTTTGCAACTCTGCCTTAGCCTTCACTTCCTTTCTCCATTGAGCCTAAAGCTGAGCCAGAGGTGAAAGCCAAGCGTCTCCTCAGGTCTCTCCTGAGAATACATAAAGCCCTGGGCATGTGCATGGCTTTCTAGAAATATAGGCTTTTTCTGTATATGCAGAAGCCTTTCAAAGCATTTGTTCCCCTGTGTATCTCATTCCCAAAGCCTTCCTTCCCAGGGTTTTGGCTTGATACTTGTACAACCTAGGTGACCACAACTCTTACGTCTGTCTTTAAACCCTTTGCACAAATGCTCCCCAAGTCCTGGGAAAGCTCTGAAGTGAAGCAAAGACAAGGCTTTCGGGTGACCATCAGGGAAGCAACAAATAGATCAATGCATACGACCATAATTCTCAGACAACAGTCCATATTGCTCCCGCCAGCATCAGCAAGCTGCACTGGAAACATGGGCCACTGTCCTTATGCCCACTGCTAACCTGGGAAGTGAGAGATGGTAGGCAAGTGAGTTAAATCCAACAATGTTCTCACACAGACTTCAGATATTTCCTTTTCTTTAAGTGTTCCCCTGGTTGCTATTATATTTGAGAGATCTGGAAAAAATGATCCTGAGAGTTGTTGCCAGCTTTACTGGCAAATCATTGCTTTATTGGGGGGATGGAGATTTGGAATCCCCTGCTCTGCCAATTTTTGGCAGTGTCACTCACAGGCAGACCTTATTAGCAATTAATTTCTTTACATGTCATAGTTCTATTTAGACTTTATGTTTCTTCTTGAGTCAGGTTTGGGAATTTATATATATTTCCAGGAATTTGTCCTCTTTTATCTAAGTTGACTGGTATTTTGGCATAGTTTGTTCATAATATTCCCTTGTAATCTTTTTAAATTTCCTTAGGGTCAGTAAGGATGGACCTTCTTTCATTCTTGGTATTGATAATTTGTGTCTCCTATGTCTCCTAATTATCTAGCATATGATCAATGCTGGAAAATGTCCTATGTTGCTTGAGAAAAATTTATATGCTGCATTCATTTGAGTGGAGCATTTATATATACATAAGTTAGGGTGAATTGGCTGAAAGTATTGTTCCAATTTTCTATGTCCAGGCTAATTTTATATCTCCTTATTCATTCAATTGTTGAGGGTAAGATATAAAAATCCTCAATTATTATTATTGAATATACTATTTCTCCTTTCAATTATGTCAGTTTTTGCTTTATTCATTTTGAGACTTTGTTATTATGTGTACGTACATTTATAATTGCTACTTCTTCCTGTTGTATTGACCCTTTCAACATGACAAATTATACTTCTTTGTCTCTAGTAATATTGGTTGCCTGGTAGCAACTATGACTCTCTCATGAAAACTGTTTGCATGCATATCTTTCGCCATGCTTTTACTTTCAATATATTTGTATCTTTGAATGTCACGTGTATTGCTCATAGAAAACATACAGCAGTATCTTACTCTTTTTATGCAATATGATTACCTCTGCTTTTCACTGTGGCATTTAGAATATTTATATTTAATGGAACTTTTGTATGATTAGATTTACAGGTGCAACTTTACTTTTTTGTATTCTATATGGTTTCTTTCTTTCCTCTGTTCCTCCCATATTACTTTTTTGCATTAAATATTTTCGGTTTATTGCTATAATTGTGCTCTTGATTTTTCACCTTTATAAAAAAGTTATTTTCCTCTTGGTTACTCCGGGGATTACAATATGAGTATTAATTTATCACAATCTATTTCAGATCAATAGTAACTACATTTTGGTAAAATGTATAAACTTTGCTATCATCCATCTTCATTTTGTACCCTCTCATTTGTGCTACCGTTGTCAGATATTGTCCATTTATATGTTATAAGCTAAATAACTTATATATTTTAAAGAAGTTAATAGAAGAACTGTGAAAAATGTATTCAATAGTCTTTTATTAACATGTAAAACCACATTTGTCACTTTGGTACTTTTTTTATTTTTTCACGTTACCTTCTNNNNTTACCTTCTAGTGTAGCTTTCCTTCAGCTTAAGGAACTAAGTATTTCTTTTAAGAATTTTTTTATTAGAAATGTCTGCAGTCTTTGTTTGTCTGTAAATGAATTTATTTCACCTTTATTTTTTAAGGAGTTTTGGTTAGTGTTGGATTTCACTACCTTCTGGCTACCACTGTCAGAATAAAAGTTAGCCATTAATCATATTGATGAATTTTTCTATTGTGTCAATCTCTTTGTATTTGTTTTATAAATATTTCTTGGAGTTTCCTTGATGCATGAATTAATGTTTCTCATCAAATTTGAGACAATTTTGGCTGTTATTTCTTAAAATAATTTTTCTTTCCCTTTTTCTATTCCCTTCCTAGGACTCCTATTACACACATGTTGGCATATTTATTCTTTTTTTTTTTTTTTTTTTTTTTTTTTTTTTTTTTTTTTTAATTTTTTTTTT
>SJYQ01000192.1:337386-348133 GCA_006410935.1 Redunca redunca | reverse complement strand
GGGCTATGAGATGTCAATGGTTTTGGAGTAGTTTTGAGCTGCCTGTTTATAGAAGCTCAGAGGTGTGTTCCTGTGTTGCTGGACAGTTTGCGTGGTATGTCTTGCTCTGAAGCTTGTTTGCCCTTGGGCAGGGCTTGGTTTTAGAGTAGGTATGGAGGCGTTTGATGAGTTCCTGTTGGTTAATGTTCCCTGGATTCAGGAGTTCTCTGATGTTCTCAGGCTTTGGGCTTAAGCCTCCTGCTTCTGGTTTTCAGTTTTATTTTTACAGTAGCCTCTAGACTTCTCCGTCTATACAGCGCTGTTTTTGAAGGCAATGATCTGCTTTTCTGGGTGCTTGATGTCCTCTGCCAGCATTCAGAAGTTGTTTTGTGGATTTTGCTCGGCGTTGAAATGTTTTTTTTGAGGAATTTGTGAGGGAGAAAGTAATCTCCTGGTCCTATTCCTCCGCCATCTTCTCCCCCTCGGCATATTTATTCTTATCCAACAGTTCTATGATGCTTTGGTCATTCTTCCTCAATTATTTCTCTCTGTTCTTCAGATTGGAAAATTTAACTGATCTATCTTCAGGCTCACCAATTCTTTCTTCTGATATCTTTAGTCTGCTATTAGGCCCTGTTAGGGCTTTTCATTTCAGTTGTGTACTCTTTAAATCCAGAATGTTAAAATTTCTACCCAATTATTAAGAATCATTTGTTGATTCATTATTGTCATACTTTCCTTTATTTAAACATGTTCGCTTTGGTGGTGGTTTAGTCGCTAAGTCGTGTCTGACTCTTGCAAACCCTATGGACTGTAGCACACCAAGCTCCTCTGTCCATGGAATTCTCCAGGCAACAATACTGGAGTGGGTAGCCACTTCCTTCTCTGGAGGATCTTCCCAACCCAGTCACTGAACCTGGGTCTCTTGCATTGCAGGCAGATCCTTTTACGATCTGAGCCACCAGGGAAGCCTTGGATGGCCAAGAGTGCATGAAAATCTTTGTACTTCTCCAGTCTCCACTCCACATGTATTCAGCCTCAGTCAGAAATGTTTGTCTAAACTGCAACCACAGCCCAGGCTTTAACCTTTCATCTTGCCAATATCTTCACTTCCACTGACAGCTCTCTTGGGTGTGATTGTCGTTTACATCTAAACCAAGTGAGTCTCTTTCGGCCACAGCAGCCATGGCCTGCTCCATCCTGGCAGAATTTCCATACCAGTCAAACTGGGAAGAGGGGAGGAGAAGCAAGTGTGTGAAAATTTCCAATATTCTTACCTGATATTCAACAGTCTTTGAAGTATAAATTCTTCTCAGATTGCTGTATTCCATAGTTTGATTTTCAGAGTTCTGAAATGGTTGTGTGTGTGTGTGTGTGTGTGTGTGTGTGTGCGCGCGCGTGTATGTGTTTTGGGTCCAGCTTTAAAGGTGTTTTTTTATTGGTTTTGGTTGGAGAATCTACCAACCTCCTGATTCTATTATAGCCTGAGGTCTGTTCTTTGATCACTTTTATTAGAGAAGAAATTCTCAAAGCGGGGTTCTCATATTGGCATGCCAGCATCAACAGAGAGCTTGTTAGAAGTTGTATATGCTCAGGCTCCACCCCAGACATATTGATACAAAAACTCTGCATATGTGCATCAGAAATCTGTATTTTAACAAGCTTTTCCAGAAATTCTGATGCACACCAAAGATGAGAATTTCTAATCCAGAGCTTATTTAATAAAAATAATAATTGCTGTTGGAATTCTCTATTTCAAGGGAAAATAGCCAAATATAAAAACACGTTAGTTGTCTTATCAAGGTCATTTTGCATTATTTGACAAAGGATTCAGTTCAATTCAGTTCAGTCACTCAGTCGTGTCCGACTCTTTGCGACCCCATGAACTGCAGCACGCCAGGCCTCCCTGTCCATCATCTCCCGGAGTTCACTCAGACTCATGTCCATCAAGTCGGTGATGCCATCCAGCCATCTCATCCTCTGTCGTCCCCTTCTCCTCCTGCCCCCAATCCCTCCCAGCATCAGAGTCTTTTCCAATGAGTCAACTCTTCGCATGAGGTGGCCAAAGTACTGGAGTTTCAGCTTTAGCATCATTCCTTCCAAAGAACACCCAGAGCTGATCTCCTTTAGAATGGACTGGTTGGATCTCCTTGCAGTCCAAGGGACTCTCAAGAGTCTTCTCCAACACCACAGACAAAGGATTAAGGGCAGACATATCTTTGAACTGGGATCCAAAGACTTGCATTAATATATTTCTATTTTTAGGCTAAAAAATTTTGTTGCCTGACATGTACAAAGAAGTACTAGAAAGAATTTAAGAGCACCCAACTGAATGTTATCCAGATGTACTACTGTGCTACATTCTAACTTCTGGAAAATGAGATTTAGTACTACAGCTGTTCCAAAAATGTAAACTTCCCACTATTACCATTTTTCTTCACTAAAAAGACCTGACTTTACCAGGATAATGAAGATGTATTTTTGTATAACTGGTATGTACGTTCCTAAAATCTACATTATTTATGGGCATGAATTCAAAAGGAATAAGGCCATTCTTCTTCCAACTGAAAGTATCTTTATAGGAGCCATTTTTTAATTAATGATCTCCTCCAGTACTCTTGCCTGGAAAATCCCATGGATGGAGGAGCCTGGTAGGCTGCAGTCCATGGGGTTGCTAAGAGTCGGACATGACTGAGCGACTTCCCTTTCACTTTTCACTTTCATGCATTGGTGAAGGAGATGGCAACCTACTCCAGTGTTCTTGCCTGGAGAATCCCAGGGATGGGGGAGCCTGGTAGGCTGCCGTCTATGGGGTCACACAGAGTTCAACACGACTGAAGTGACTTAGCAGCAGCAAGTGATTTTTAGTGAAAAAGCAAACTTTAGAATACCTATAACATATAATATACTTATGTATTTTAAACAAAGCAATATTACTTATTGTTCATAGATACATACATATATAGAACTATGATAAAAGAACAAACAGTTACACATGAAATGCATAGTGATTGCTTCTGTATGGAAGAGAAATAAAATTGGGAAGACAAGCAAAAAAGGTTTTCAACTTTATAGTGTTTTATTTATTTTATTTAAGAATATGAAGGTTCAGTTCAGTTCAGTTGCTCAGTCATGTCCAACTCTTAGTGACCCCATGGACTGCAGCATGCCAGGCCTCCCTGTCCATCACCAATACCCGGAGCTTGCTCAAACTCATGTCCATCGAGTCAGTGATGCCACCCAACCATCTCATCCTCTGTCATCCCCTTCTCCTCCTACCTTCCATCTTCCCAGCATCAGGGTCTTTTCTAATGAGTCAGTTCTTTGCATCACGTGCCCAAACTACTGGAGTTTCAGCTTCAGCATCAGTCCTTCCAATGAATATTCAAGACTGATTTCCTGTAAGATGGACTGGTTGGATCTCCTTGCAATTCAAGGGACTCTCAAGAGTATTCACCAACAATTCTTCGGCATCAATTTTTCAGCACTCAGCTTTCATTATAGTCCAACTCTCACATATATACTTGACTACTGGAAAAACCATAGCTTTGACTAGACAGACCTCTTTTGGCAAAGTAATGTCTCTGCTTTTGAATATGCTGTCTAGGTTGGTCATAAATTTTCTTCCAAGGAGCAAGCATCTTTTAATTTCATGGCTGCAGTCACCATCTGCAGTGATTTTGGAGCCCACAAAATAAAGTCTCTCACTGTTTCCATGTTTTCCCATCTATTTGCCGTGAAGTGATGGGACCAGATGCCATGATCTTCCTTTTCTGAATGTTGAGCTTTAAGCCAACTTTTTCACTCTCCTCTTTCACTTTCATCAAGAGGCTCTTTAGTTCTTTTTTACTTTCTGCCATAAGGGTGGTATCTTCTGCATATCTAAGGTTATTGATATTTCTCCCAGTAATTTTGATTACAGCTTATGCTTAATCCAGCCTAGCATTTCTCATGATGTACTCTGCATATAAGTTAAATAAGCAGGGGGACAATATACAGACTTGACATACTCCTTTCCCAATTTAGAATCAGTCTGTGGTTCCATGTCCGGTTCTAACTGTTGCTACCTGACCTGCATACAGATTTCTCAAGAGGCAGGTCAGGTGGTCTGGTATTTCCATCTCTTGAAGAAATTTCCCACAGTTTGTTGTAATCCACAAGTCAAAGACTTTGGCGTAGTCAAGGAAGCAGAAATATATGTTTTTCTGGAACTCTCTTGCTGTTTTGATGATCCAAAAGATGTTGGCAATTTGATCTCTGGTTCCTCTGCCTTTTCTAAATCCAGCTTGAACATCAGGAAGTTCACCATTCATGTACCATTGAAGCTTGGCTTGGAGTATTTTGAGCATTACTTTGCTAGTGATGAGTGCAATTGTGCGTTAGTTTGAACATTCTTCGCCATTGCTTTTCTTTGTGACTGGAATGAAAACTGACCTTTTCCAGTCCTGTGGCCACTGCTGAGTTTTCCAAATTTCCTGGCATATAGAGTGCACCACTTTGACAGCATCATCTTTGGGGATTTGAAATAGCTCAACTGGAATGCCATCACCTCCACTAGCTTTGTTTGTAGTGATGCTTTCTAAGGCCCACTTGACTTCACATTCCAGGATGTCTGGCTTTAGGTGAGTGATAACCCCATTGTGGTTATCTGGGTCATGAAGATCTTTTTTGTATAGTTCTGTGTATTCTTGCCACCACTTCTTAATATCTTCTGCTTCTGTTAGGTCCATACTGTCTGTCCTGTATCAAGCCCATCTTTGCATGGAATGTTCCCTTGGTACCTCTTAACTTTCTTGAAGTGATCTCTAGTCTTTCCCATTCCATTGTTTTCCTCTATTTCTTTGCACTGATCACTGAGGAAAACTTTTTTTTTTTTATCTCTCCTTGCTATTCTTGCTATATCTGAGCTCTGCATTCAGATGGATATATTTTTCCATTTCTCCTTTGTCTTTCACTTCTCTTCTTTTCTCAGCTATGTGTAAGGTCTCCTTGGAAACCATTTTGACTTTTTGCATTTCTTTTTCTTAGGGATGGTCTTGATCACTGCCTCCTGTACAATGTCATGAACCTCCGTTCACATTTCTTCAGGAACTCTATCAGATCTAATCCCTTGAATCTATTTGTCAACTTCCACTGTATAATTTTAAGGGCTTGACTTAGGTCATACTTGAATGGTCTAGTGGTTTTCCCTTCTTCAATTTAAGTCTGACTTTGCCAATAAGGAGTTCATGATCTGAGCCAGGGTCGGCTCACAGTCTCGTTTTTGCTCACTGTATAGAGCTCTTCCATCTTTGGCTGCAAAGAATATAATCAATCTGATTTTGATATTGACCATCTAGTGATGTCCATGTGTAGAGTCATCTCATGTTGTTGGAAGAGGGTGTTTGCTATGACCAGTGCATTCTCTTGGCAAAACTCTATTAGCCTTTGCCCTGCTTCATTCTGTACTCCAAGGCCAAATTTGCCTGTTACTCCAGGTATCTCTTGACTTCCTACTTTTGGATTCCAGTCCCCTATAATGAAAAGACATCATTTCAGATGTTAGTTCTAGAAGGTCTTGTAGGTCTTCATAGAACTGTTCAACTTCCACTTGTTCAGCATTACTGGTCAGGGCATAGACTTGGATTACCATGATATTGAATGGTTTGCCTTGGAAACGAAGAGATCATTCTGTCATTTTTGAGACTGCATCCAAGTACTGCATTTCAGACTCCTTTGTTGACTATGATGGCTACTCCATTTCTTCTAAAGGATTCTTGCCCACAGTAGTAGATATAATGGTCATCTGAGTTAAATTCACCCATTCTAGTCCGTCTTAGTTCGCTGATCCCTAGAATGTCGATGTTCACTCTTGCCATCTCCTGTTTGACCACTTTCAATTTTCTTTGATTCATGGACCTAACATTCCAGGTTCCTATGCAATATTGCTCTTTACAGCATCAACCTTTACTTCCATCACCAGTCACATCCACACCTGTGTGTTGTTTTTGCTTTGGCGCCATCACTTCATTCTTTCTGGAGTTATTTCTCCATGGATCTCCAGGAGCATATTGGGCACTTACTGACCTGGGGAGTTCATCTTTCAGTGTCCTATCTTTTTGCCTTTTCATGCTGTTCATGGGGTTCTCAAGGCAAGAATACTGAAGTAGTTTGCCATTCCTTTCTCCAGTGCACCATGTTTTGTCAGAACCCTCCACCATAACCTGTCTATCTCGAGTGGCCCTACATGGCATGGCTCATAGTTTCATTGAGGTAGAGAAGGCTGTGGTCCATGTGATCAGATTGGTTAGTTTTCTGCAATGGTGGTTTTCATTCTTTCTGCCCTCTGATGGAGAAGAATAAGAGGCTTATGGAAGCTTCCTGATGGGAGAGACTGACAGCAGAGGAAACTGGTTCTTGTTCTGATAGGCAGGGCCATGCTCAGTAAATCTTTAATTCAATTTTCTGTAGATGGGCAGGGCTGTGTTCCCTCCCCATTCTTTGACTTGAAGCCAAACTATGGTGGAGGTAATGAAAATAATGGCACCTCCTTCAACAGGTCCAGTCCACACACTGCCTCACTCAGTGCCCCCAACCCTGCAGCAGGCCACTGCTGACCCACGCTTCCACCAGAGACTTCCGGACACTCACAGGCATATTTGAGTCAGTGTCTTTTGGGGTCACTGCTCCTTTCTCCTGGGTGCTGGTGCACACGGGTTTTTGTTTATGCTCTCCAAGAATTTCCCCAGTCCTGTGTAAATTCTGGTGGCTATATGATGGGGATAATAGTAACCGCCAAGAGGGCTTATGCCATACCCACGTCTACTGCACCCAGATCCCCTGCCCCTGCAGCAGTCCACTGCAGACCTGTACCTCCACAGGAGACACTCAAACACGGTTCTGGCTCAGTCTCTGTGGAGTCTCTGGGTCCTGGTGTGTACAAGGTTTGTTTGAGCCCTCTGAGCATCTCTGGAGGGTATGGTGTTTGATTCTGAATGTGATTTCACCCCTCCTACCATCTTGCTGGGGCTTCTCCTTTGCCCTTGGATGTGGGGTATCTTTTTTTGGTGGGATCCAACATTCCCCTTTTGATGGTTGTTCAGTAGCAAGTTGTAATTTTGGAGTTCCCGCAGGAGAAGATGAGTACAGGTTCTTCTCCTCTGTCATCTTAGAGAAAACCCAAGTGTGATTCCCAAGAATATGAGAATGTCCTCATAAATTTTGAATACTGGCAATACTGTTTGTTCAAGACAAAGTATCAACAGAAGGAAGAGTCTTGGGTTAAAGAATAGATACTGTAGCTTATTTGAACTGAGGGGTGATTCTCAGAAGGACAGATAAGTCTAGAAATTACTGATTCATCTGTTTCCAGAAAATAACTCTGAGGGTTAAAAGTTATTTCCAGAGAATGAGGGTTAGACACAGGGGTGAGACATGGGAATTTTATTCTCTAAGAATCAAATTTGTTACTTAGAGAAATCAGAAAGGTAGAGTTTGGAAAAGCATGAATCTATGGCTACATCCTTAATCCCATAACTAATTCCAGGTTAATTTAAATTAATGAATCATGGTGCAGTGGTGAAAAGAGGGGGATGCAGAGTCTGAGAGTCTCCATTAAAATGCTGTTTGCCAGTATTTTGTCATCCTAACCTCTCTGAATTTTTTCTCTTTCAAATAATAACAGGACCCATCTCTTAGGACTACTGTCAGAATTAAAGGAGATAGTGCATATACCAACCTTACACAGTGCCTGACACAGAGCCAGCAACCCATAAAGGCTGGCTATCATCATCACTCCTTTGTTCAGCCATCCAGCAGTTAGTTGGTATGTAGCTACTACATTTAAGACCCTCTGCTGCATTCTGACCATACGGAAACCGAACAAGACATAGTCCATGCCATTTTAGAGTCCACAATGTATCAAGAATGGAAGATAGTTACCTAAGTGCACTAACTTCAATGAGATACACTAACAGTAGGGAGGATGACAGTTCTGATGTGTCCAGTGCATGAAGAAGGGTCTGCTGAAAAATTACTCAAGTGGAGATCTGAAGGATGAGTAGGAGTTCATCTGATGATGACCAGGGGTTTAGGACTAATAGAGATGTAGAATCGTTCCTGGTTTAATGAAATCCAACTAGTGAATTATGCTTTTTCCAATTATAGGAGAAGTGGAACCTGGAGATTTATGGATGTCACTGTGGTATATGCACTACAGAGCTGACCCTGCAGGCACAGACATCATATATAACCTATCTGTGAGTCCACGGCATTGGGTATGCTCAGCCTCCGGAATGAGATGCAGATGGTGGTGAATATTTACCTTAGTGGAAGGTTTTGTGCCCCTTGCAGCCATTTCTGAAAATTGGGAGATTTTTGTCTCTGTTGTTTGTTTGGTTTTTTTTTTTTTGGCCAGAAATAACCATGCAGCAGAAGCAGAGGAAGCATTTTAGCTACAAGCTCCTGATAGATATATCATTTCTTGCTTACCGTCTTCTGGAGAATGCTCCAATATTGTGAATTTCTCAGTCCTCCTGCCTCATCCCCCGAGCTGTTCACAGTTGAGTGCACTGATGTTCTCCACACATAAGTTCTGTTCATCTCTGCTTCCAAAGCCAGTTTTGGACACTCAGATAATAAAGTGGCTTTGACTCTTGAGAATCCCTTGGACTGCAAGGAGATCCAACCAGTCCATTCTGAAGGAGATCAGCCCTGGGATTTCTTTGGAGGGAATGATGTTGATGCTGAAACTCCAGTACTTTGGCCACCTCATGCGAAGAGTTGACTCACTGGAAAAGATCCTGATGCTGGGAGGGATTGGGGGCAGGAGGAGAAGGGGACGACAGAGGATGAGATGGCTGGATGGCATCACTGACTCGATGGACGTGAGTCTGTGTGAACTCCGGGAGTTGGTAATGGACAGGGAGGCCTGGTGTTCTGCGATTCATGGGGTCGCAAAGAGTCGGACATGACTGAGAGACTGAACTGAACTGAACCTTCTCTGAGCTGGAGCTTGACTTGTATTTTCAAGCTACTGTAGTCTGGATACCAACCTCAGCACTGACCCGTGGGCTCCAGACTGTTGCCCAGATCTCTGCTGCTGCCATTCAGATAGAGGGCCAGGGGCCCCATAAGGATATGGGGTCTTCTCTGCCAGCCTCCAAAGTACAGCATGCTCACCATCCCCTACCACATTCATGCCTGATAAGCTTCTGTTGGATTCCTCTCTCCCTCCTTTCACTTCCAAGCCCAGCTGCCTGCTGCACCTGCACAGTACATGGCCACCAATTATGTTCTGTGGGATTCCTTAGCTCTTCCCCAGTGCTAAGTAATTGCTGGAACAGGGAAATGCTACTGTTCCTTGTTCTTCCTGTGCTTTGAGAGACAGCCTTAACACATGCCCTGCCCTAAAGGATGCCCTTAGCTTACTTTCTCCTGACCTAGTAAGGGTGCATGAGCTAGAATATATCACACTCCAAGATATAAAAATTTATGACTCTGGGTATTTAAATAATTGAAAGAAAGGTTCTTTATAATAAGTACTACACAGGATGAAATGAACTACTATTAGGATAACCTTCTATCTATATTTACATGTAAAATCCTTTTGCTTATTTGGGGTTAAATAAGGTACCACTATCTATATTAGTTTCCCACAAAAGAAACTCTCCTCTGCCACACATTATTTGGACTTCTATTATCCAACAATTCAGGATATTCTTCTTTATTTGGATATAACATCGCCACATCTTACAATTACCCAGCATCTTTCAGTTTGAGACTATAATGATAATAATGACAACTATGGTAATAACCATGTATCTATCATCTTGTATTTGAAAAACACTTTCCAATGAGCAATTAGTTACTGCACCTCTGTAAAACAGTTACATATCATTATAACCACCTTTTCAGAGGAGGAAACTAGGACACAAAATAACAAATTTAACTCATTAAAAAATTTTAATGACTTTTGTCCAAAGACAGAGCTGCAGCAATAAGTGCTCATGCAAAGCAAAAGGAAAGGACATTGTGGTTCACAGGTGCACAATATCTGTGACTGGACTCCTGAGATCTCCATGGATTTACCGCCATTCAGAACTGTTCATTCCCCCCATCCCCCACTGCTTATCTCCAGTTTAGAGGTAAATGAAGGCAGCTCCAAATAACAAAAAAAGGATTCTTAATAGTGCTGAAATTAAATAGATTATAAAAGTGGCTTTCAAAGAAATTGTCCTACCTTGTATTTCTGTGGAGCCAAAACACGTACAATAAAAAGTTCTCTCCCATAACTGAAAGGATACAATCAAGTGACCCCAGGATACAAGAGACTTGACAGTATTTTGCCTGGACTCTTATTTCCTACTGTGCTCTTACAGGTTACATTCGGAGTCTCCCTGGGGATATCTAAAACAGGAGCTCAATAAATTTTTTGTTTGCATAGTTTTGAAAAGATTTTACCTTTAACACAAGTAGGTAAGCTACACAAGCATAATAATATATCTACTATACAATTAGGTAGATATATAGACATATCCTTTGCAGCTGTGCAAAGTACTTCCTAATTCTAAACTATTTGTTTTTAGATATGAATCTATGCTTCTAAGCATTTAGGTCCCATCTAGCCAGCTAAGTACAGTAAGAGCATTCATAAAAGTCCAGAATTCTTATGAAGGAATTTCCATTTCTGAAAAGAGAGATTTCACTAAAAAAAATTATTTTGTAATTATTTTCCCTATCTTTGAGCATGATTTACCTATCCAAATATTTCTTGACAGAATTACTTAAA
>SJYQ01000192.1:323129-333883 GCA_006410935.1 Redunca redunca | reverse complement strand
AAGATATTATATTTCTAGAGCAAGGTAATCAAAACTGAAATGTTTAAGCATATTAAAAATCCAGGATAGAAGATAGTAACACCTCAAAATTTAAATGACATATCTACTACCTACGGTAGAAGTTGCCAAGGTTGTAAAAATGAGTTTAAGAAACACCCTTTTTTTTTTAAAGAAGATGACGTCCTAATATCTGAGAAAAGAAGTGTATGCCTTACAAACATCTGAGAAAAGAAGAGAAGCTGAAGGAAAAAAAGAAAAGGAAAGATATACCCATTTGAATGCAGAGTTCCAAAGAACAGCAAGGAGAGATAAGAAAGCCTTCCTCAGAGATCAATGTAAATAAATAGAGGGAAACAATAGAATGGGAAAGCTTAGAGATTGCTTCAAGAAAATTACAAATACCAAGGGAACATTTCATGCAAAGATGGGCACATAAAGGACAGAGACAGTATAGACTTAACAGAAGCAGAAGATATTAAGAAGGCGTGGCAAGAATACACAGAAGAACTGTACAAAAAAGATCTTCACTTTCCAGATAACCACCATGGGGTGACCACTCACCTAGAGCCAGACATCCTGGAACGCGAAGTCAAGTGGGCCTTAGGAAGCATCACTACGAACAAAGCTAGTGGAGGTGATGGAATTCCCGTTGAGCTATTTCAAGTTCTAAGAGATGATGCTGTGAAAATGGTGCACTCAATATGCCAGCAAATTTGGAAAACTCAGCAGTGGCCACAGGACTGGAAAAGGTCAGTTTTCATTCCAATCCCTAAAAAGGCAATGCCAAAGAATATTCAAACTACCACACAATTGTACTCATCTCACACGCTAGCAAAGTAATGCTCAAAATACTCCAAGCCAGGCTTCAAGAGTACATGAACTGTGAAATTCCAGATGTTCAAGCTGGTTTTAGAAAAGGCAGAGGAACCAGAATCAAATTGCCAACATCAGTTGGATCATAGAAAAACAAGAGAGTTACAGAAAAACATCCACTTCTGCCAAAACCTTTTGACTGTGTGGATCACAACAAACTGGGAAAAATTCTTAAAGGGATGGGAATACCAGACCATGTGACCTGCCTTCTGAGAAATCTGTATGCGGGTCAAGAACCAACAGCTAAAACTGGACATGGAACCACAGGCTGGTTCCAAATTGGGAAAGGTGTATGTCAGGTTGTATCACCCTGCTTATTAAGCTTATATGCAGAGCACATTGTTCAAAATGCCAGGCTGGATGAAGCACAAGCTGGAATCAAGATTGCCAGGAGAAATATCAATAACCTCAGATATGCAGATGATACCACCCTTATGGCAGAAAGTGAAGAAGAACAAAAGAGCCTTTTGATGAAAGTGGAAGAGGAGAGTGAAAAAGTTGACTTAAAACTCATTCAGAAAACTAAGATCACAGCATCCAGTTCTGTCACTTCATGGCAAATAGATGGGAAAACAACAGAAACAGTAACAGACTTTATTTTGGAGGGCTCCAAAATCACTGCAGATGATGACTGCAGCCATGAAATTAAAAGATGCTTGCTCCTTGGAAGAAAAGTTATGACCAATCTAGACAGCATACTCAAAAGCAGAGACATTACTTTTTCAACAAAGGTCCATCTAGTCAAAGCTATGGTTTTTCCAGTGGTCATGTATGGATGTGAGAGTTGGACTATAAAGAAAGCTAACCACAGTAGAATTGATGCTTTGGAACTGTGGTGTTGGAGAAGACTCGAGAGTCCCTTGGACTACAAGGAGATCCAACCAGTCCATCCTACAGGAAATCACTGACTATTCACTGAAAGGACTAACGATGACGCTGAAACTCCAATACCTTGGCCACCTGATGTGAAGAACTGACTCATTGGAAAAGACCTTCATGCTGGGAAAAATTGAAGGCAGGAGGAGAAGGGGACGACAGAGGATGATATTGTTGGATGGCATTCCTGACTGGACATAATTTTGAGCACACTCTGGGTGTTGGTAATGGACAGGGAAGCCTGGCGTGCTACAGTCATGGGGTCACAAAGAGTGGGACACGACTGAGTGACTGAACAGAACTGATGCCCTAGTAGGGGACTGTTACCTTCCAGGTTCAATAGCTTGGCCAGAATTAAGGGGCATTGAATCTGAGTTCGTTGCTAGGCTGAGATACAGGCGAGGTAGTCAGAGCAGAAGGCAAGGCAAGGAGGAGCTTGTGCTGGTGTGACCACCAGAGTTTACCCAGCTTGCTGTGATGGACCTTTGCTGCCAGCAACACTAGTACCCGAGCTCTTTCTTTCGGTTCTAACACTGTTCACTCCGTTTTAAGTGGCATGCCTGAATAGTCAGTGCAAACTGTTTAACCACTGTCTGAATATCTTGATGGTAGAACAGTGAGGAGAACCACTGAAGCATAGTAAGATAGCTATATGATATGTGTACATCAAAAAGTGAAAAATACAACTGAGTGGGTCATTTCTTTCCTCTCTTAGAAAATGATAACACATCCTCCAAGATCGCCCCAGTGGTATCACCTTTCGTGGGACGCCTTCCCTAATCACACTGACATGTTGGCTTCATCTTTTCTGCTTCTATTTTCCTGTATTAAGAACCTTTCTGGTTCTTATAAATTAATGTGTACATAAATACTTATATTAATACTTCAGACTGCACTTGGCTGTAAGAATCATTCCTACCTCAGTGTCAAGACTAATATATAACAGGTGATCAATACATGCTGTTGACTGAGAAAGAGAAAAAGGGAAGAAGGAGAAAAGGAAGAGGGAAGGAGGAAAGAAAGAAGGAAGAGAAGGAGGGAGGGGCAAATGGTAGGCTGGCTCAGGATGTAGCTGCATGTTGTCAGACCTGGCCTGGATCCTGGTCCCTCGAGCCCCTGGCCCCCTCCTTCTGAACCTCCTGATGGGCCCTAGCAGGCTTATCCACCTGCAGTGACCATGATCAATCACCCTGACACAGTCAGATCTTAAGCCTTATCTTCCATATTTCGGCATCGCATCCCTTTCTCAAGATCTACTCCTGAGACTGGGTCCCCACCTGACCACAAGGGGGAATCTTCTGAGCTTCTTTCACTGTGCTGGGATCCCTCCATCTGCTGAGCAGTAGCTAGCAGGCTAACTCACTGCCCAGCAAGCTGGACTGACTCTCATGAGGGGCCACCTCCAACACCATACCTGCTTTAACAGGACTTGGTCCCTCACTGCAGACCACTCTCCGAGATCTACCCCCAGCATGCCTAAAGCCCAGCCAGATCTCAAGATGTAACAAGAGTGAATCACACAATCTCCACAGGGATTCCATTCTGTAGGTGGAGGGTGAATAAGAGGTGTTCCACTCTTCCTGTAAATGTTGAGAAGGTATTTATGAAAGCACTCCCACTTAGACACACTTGAAAAGCCCTTTCAATGTGTTGCTTTTTCATGCTAGGAATGCTTGGTTGAAAGGGTTTTTGTGAAAAATCTATTTTTCAGGATATCTGTTCTGCTTTTTTTAAGAAGAAATATGATACTTGAAGCCCATTCTATTGATATTAATGTATCATTTTAATTCAGACGATCCATGCAAGGAAAATTCTTGGAACACCTGAAAGAACACGGTGAATGATAACTGCTCAGACAACTCAGTCAAACGGGCACCATGACTGGTCACAGATAAAGGGCTATGTTTTTTGCCAAATCAATAATCAATACTATTAACATATGGAAAATTAGATTTCCAGTGAAAATTTGCTGTATGATGCAGGGAACTCAAGTTGGTGCTCTGTGACAACCTAGAGGGGTAGGATGGGGTGAGATTGGGAGGGAGATTCAAGAGGAAGGGGACATTTCTATACCTATGGCTGATTCATGTTGATGTATGGCAGAAATCAATACAATATTGTAAAACAAACATCCTCCAATTTAAAAAAATAAATTAAAAAATAATACTGACACACAGTAGTTATTAAATTAGTATTTCACCGTTGAAAGTGAAAGTGTTAGTCACTCAGTCACGTCCATTTCTTTGTGACCCCATGGAATATAGCCCACTAGGTTCCTCTGTCTATGGAATTCTTCAGGCAAGAATACTGGAGTGGGTAGCTATTTCCTTCTCCAGGGGTTCTTCCCAACCCAGGGATTGAACCCAAATCTCCCACCTTGAAGGAAGACTATTCACTGACTGAACCACTTGGGGGTCCCAATTAGTTGTTACTAAGTTAGTATCTGTTGAATGAATGAATGAACATGTGCTCATATGTGTGTTTGTATGTAGAAACACGATGGTGGAGTGGAGGTACTCTGATAGCATCTACTGTATGACACCAAATAGTTTTATGATTTTGCTTCTTTTGAGATGCATTTGACACCTCACCCTGTTAAAATCTCAGTCAAACTCGGTCACTCTGTCATGTCCGACTCTGCGACCCCATGGACTGCAGCACGCCAGGCCTCCCTGTCCATCACCAACTCCAGGAGCTTACTCAAGCTCATGTCTATCGAGGCCCCTCTATCGAGGGGTACAAGAAGAGCAAGAAGCCTTTGGAGGTAGAGAATAGCATTATATATGCTGTGTTCTCATTCTAGAAAAGGAGTTTTCCCACACATTCCATCTGGGGCTGAGAGTTTATTTAGCGGTAGTTGCTTATGCCTAGAGTTTTTAAAATTAACCTGTCACAGAAGTACCTCAAGGATAAGGTCTAGAATCACAGTATTGATACAAATATATCTGCTATGTCTATACATATGTATATATATGTGTATATAATTAAAAAAGCAGTCCTACAAATTTATGCATATAAAAAGTCAACCTTAAATTGCTACTCTGTCAGAAAATGTCATTTTAAATGTCTAACATTATGCCTCAGGCTTCAGTACTCAGGAGCTTTTGACAGCCTGTAAAGGAAGCAAATCCCATAAACCAGGTCTTGTTTGGGTTCTATCAGCAGATTTCAGTCCTATGTTAATTACTGTGACAATGAAAAGGAAAGATATTATCTAAACTAAGAGACTGTAATTTTTGTTCCAGTCTGTTACATAATGTTCTGAAAGGAAATCAAGGAAGTATCCTTTTAATTCCGCTTTTTTCTTTATAATTCTGCTTTTTGACATAATTTAAGACTAGCTCCAAACGTCTTTTTTTATTATATATTCCAAAACTACAACATCATAGGACTTTGTGCATGTAAAACATGCTTATTACAGATGAGTGAATGGGTATTTAAAATGCAGTGTGCTCTCAGACTAAACATCAAATACACAAAAAAGGTATATGAATCTGGATGACAGTCCACAGGTACTCTAAGAGAGGGCTACTGTATGTACTTTCAAATTATCAACTGAGCTTAAGCCTTGTAAAAATAAGCCAGGGAAAGCATCATCTGTATCTCAGCTACATGCTTCCCTTTCCTCTCCTTAATTTTTCCAGATGTAAACACTCACCTACTTGTGCACAGAAAAGGCAAATCCAAAGATCAAAGATATATTAAAAATCACAGATCAGTAACAGTATGAGTCCTGCATGGGAATCAAGAACCCTGTCTTTTCACTGGACCTTTGCACTTTATAGGCTGTGTGACCTTGAAGAAGTCACCAAATCTCCCTAAGTTGCATTTCTCTCAAGCATCAAAATAATAATAAACACCGATCTCACCGTGCACTGTGTCGGAGACAGCGCTAGGTATCTACTATACCATTTCATTCTTCTCAGGCTTCCTTGTAGTTAGGTTAGGGGTCACCTGTCTCAATTCTGACCCATGAAACAAGCAGAATTGACACAAGCCGTTCACGAACTGCTCTGTAAATACATCCCACAAGCTCCACCAGCTCTCTCTTCCTGTCTTGTGACTGCAGTCACATATCACGTAGGGTAGGTGCAAGAGAGAACAACCTGAGACTCTGTTACCACCTGCAGCAGAGCCTGAGTAGGAGAGCCACCAAGCTACTGAGACTACGACGTGAGCAAGAAACGAGCCTTACTGTTTTACGCCATTAGAACAGTTTAATATAGCCTACCCTGACTAACAAAAGCACTAAATAAGAAAATAAAATTCACTTGTTTTATATATCAATGTGCTATACAGCTCTACAGGTTATTACTGTGAGCAATGATGGCGACCTTGTAAAAAAATTAATAGGACTTCTAAGATTTTTAGACAATATAAAGGCTTCCTGAAAGATAAGAGTCCAGTCACATAGACCAGCCACTTCTTATTTCAGTTCAGTTCAGTCGCTCAGTCATGTCCAACTCTTTGCAACCCCATGAATCACAGCACGCCAGGCCTCCCTGTCCATCACCAACTCCCAGAGTTCACTCAAACCCATATCTATCGAGTCGGTGATACCATCCAGCCATCTCATCCTCTGTCGTCCCCTTCTCCTCCTGCCCCCAATCCCTCCCAGCACCAGTCTTTTCCAATGAGTCAACTCTTCGCATGAGGTGGCCAAAGTACTGGAGTTTCAGCTTTAGCTTAAATATTATTATATATTTATATGTTCTTAATATATCTAGGAAATAGATACAAAGATGATCCATTTTACCAAGTATTTTAGCTGATATGACTAGGTAGTTGAAAGCCTATCACTTATGTTCCCTACAATGACACTAAGTTACATGAAGTTTCTAAAGATAGTGACCTCTGGCAAAAGATGAAAATGCATAGCTACATGAAATGATTCTCTCACTTTAAAACCAAAACTGAGAGGATGATTGTAACCATATTTGCAATCTTCTTTTAGGAGATGTCTTGCTAATAAGCACTCAAAAAAGAACAGCAAAATGCTAAAATTATGGTTAATACAATTTTGTATAGACTGAGTTTGCCTAAATTTCAAATACAACGTACATAGAATTGGAAGGAAGCTCTCCTGAGAACCTAAGAAAATGGTACTTAAGGTACCCTTATTATTTTTTATATGGTGCCAAATTTTCTTGATCAAATTGTTTAGTCAATCAAAGAACTATTTCCTTTAGAGCTTTTTGAAGGGATATTAATTCAAGTCAGCAAAAGAAATCCAAGAGTATTATATCAGTTCAAGTGTTCCTTATTGGATGATTATTAGCTGTTGCTGTACAAATATCACTGGCAGGATTAATAAGATCTCTCATAGAATCAAAAGGCCAAAAATAAGTTCAAAGAAGGCTAAAAATATTCCTTAAATTTAATTTTTAAATGCAGCCTTCCAAAAATCAAACATGTATTTTAGAGCAATCTTGACATCTCCAGAAGTGCATAAATGAATTTAAACCTGTCAATGACCTACTTTAATGAAAGAAATTACAGCCATCTTAAATACTTATAATTTATCTTTATAATAATACTAAGATGCTAATTTTAGAACTTAGAAATGAGAAATTATGGCAAATAAATGCATTTAGCAAAATCAACCATCTAGAGGACTCAAGTATATTCTTCGGGTAAAGAAAAACTGAGTTTGCCTATTCCTGAATGTCTTGCCATTGCTGAAAGTTTACAATATTTTCCAATATTTACAATATTTCTTCCCACACAGGCTGGAGGAACTGCAAGAAAATGCAGGCTAACTCACTAGACTTACCTCTGTACACACCAGTCATATACATGTAGACTGAGACAAAGCAGTTCGACAAGGGTGCTTGAACCAGCTGCCTGCCTCTCACAATGGCAGAGACTAGCCATTGCCTGCCAAAACCTCCACCTTCTCCTCCCTCCACAGAAAAGAGAACACTGCTTTTTTTTTTTTTGGATGAGCATATTGCTTCCTGGAATAAAACTATCTTATCCACGAATGAACATTATCAATTCAAGGATAATGTGGGACTTTAGTAAAGCTGCTCTAAGAAAACTGGCTTGATTTTGAAGGGCCATCTTTTTTTTATTTTTGCCTTACCCCTTACTGACCCCTGTATTTTTGATGGCTAAAGTCCAGTAGCCTTCATGGACCCTGAGTTCCACACAGTAGGAAGAAGACCATAAAAGTCAGAGCTTGAGTGCTTGACGACAGGATAGGATTATCACACAGTTGGTCTAGCCTACATCTAGGCTACTTTTAGAAGAGACAGAAATATATTTCTATCTCTTTTAAGTCACTATTATTGTGGGGTTTTCTGCTATGGGCCACTAAAATTTAACTTATATAATTAGTTAATTTATTTTTCTTTAGCCAAGAACCATAATAGTCTGGATTTGTACATGTAGACTCAACTTTAACATTTTTATCCTATTTAATGGTAGTAGTCCAATTTGTTAAAATACTAATATGTCATGTAAGAAAATCAGCATTATGGATGAATTATTTTAATGCTTCTTTCATATAAGAAACCTAGAGGTAAAAGTTTAGCAGAAAACCAGTAAATTCTTAGGGAAAATTTCCCTTCTAGTTCCCAAAGAATACCAAAAAAGAAGTAGGACAACAAGAAACCTTGCATATATTTTCTAAGGAAATTTGTGGAAGAAGAAAAACATTTTGTTACAGAATGTGCATTGACATGATAATATGAAGAGCACTTTCTAGTTTAAACTGTTTTCTATCATTTCTATTTCCAACATTCTGTTTTTAAAAATCTATTGATTCAAATATGAGAACAATGGTTAAAATTTTAATTTTCTAATAAAATTTACACTGAAGTTCCTGGTGATGATTAATAAAGGATTATATTTCTTCAAAGTTCAGGATCAAGTAAACAAGTTCCAACTTGTTTGTTGAAAACCTAAAGCTCGGTATAATCATGTCTTCTTCAACCATGTACATGAAAAGAAGGAGCAAGAAGAAGAAGGAGAGAAAATAAACCTATTTATGTCCACCTGGGCCCTAAATGAAAATGACCCAATTCTATCGTATATGTTTTTCCTACCTCACTATGTAATATAGACTGGGGCTAGGAATGCTTTCACCTTTCAACCTAGAAATAAAAATAAAATTTTATTTTTCTCCAATAATTTAGTATCAGAAAAGAATTCCTAGTACAGGAATCTCGCTCTTCCTCATCTTACTTTGATCTCTTTCTCTTTCTCCTCTAAAAAGGAAGAAAGAAAAAGCAAAATGTCAATACTAATTTCTTTTTTTATTTTTCAGTAAGCTGCTGATATATGAAGCCCTCAGGCTACAAAGATTTTTTTAGTCATTATGATGAAGAAAGAAAAACCACAGGTTTCTATATGCATTGTTTTAGAATTCACACTGCAAGTGACTCTTTAAAAAAGTAACTCTATCTTGCAGTCACTATGGAAAACAGTATGGAAGTTCCTCAAAATAACTAAAAATAGAGTTGCCATATGATCTAGCAATTCTACTCCTGGGCATATATCTGGACATAATTATAATTCAAAAAGATACATGTACCCCTACCTTCACAGCAGCACTATGTACAATGGCCAAGAAATGGAAACAACCTTAATGCTTATTGAAAGAGGCATGGGTAAATAAGGTGTGGTATATATACACAATGGACTATTACTCAGCCATAAAAAAAGAATGAAATACTGTCATTTGCAGCAACATGGATGGACCTAGAGATTAGCATACTAACTGAAGTAAGTCAGAAATAGAAAGACAAATACAATATGATATCGCTTATATGTGGAAACTAAAATATGACACAGATGAACGTATCTACAAAACAGAAAGAGATTCACAGAAACAGAACAGACTTGTGGTTGAAAACATAGGATGGAAGTGGGAGGGTGGACTGGGAGTTTAGGATCCGCATTCGCGAACACTCTGCTGCTGTTGTTTGGTCACTCGGTTGTGCCCCACCCTTTGCGACCCCGTGAACTGCGCCAGGCTCCTCTGTCCACGGATTTCCCAGGCAAGAATACTGGAGTGGGCTACCATATCTTTCTCTAGGGGGTCTTTCGACCCAGAGATTGAACACATCTGCTGCATCTTCTTCATTGCAGGTGGCTTCTTTGTCACTGAGCCACTAGGGAAGCCCACAAACTATTATACGTAGAATGAATAAACAAGATCCCACCGTTTAGTACAGGGAACTACATTCAATATCCTGTGATAAAGCATAATGGAAAAAGAACATATATATGTGCACACACACACGGGGGGCTTGGCAACCCACTCCAGTGTTCTTGCCTGGAGAACCCCATGGACAGAGCAGCCTGGTGGGCTGCAGTCCTTGGGGTAACAGAGTTGTGTGCACCTGAAGCGACTTAGTACACACACACACATACACATGTATAAGTGAATCACTCTGTGATAGAGAAGAAATTAACACATTTTAAATCAACTGCGATTCAATAAAGTAATTCTTTGAAAGTGACTCTATTATCTCCTATATGTGTATTCATCTCACTAGCTTACTGCTGCTATAGCTTAAGCCAAAGGTAGAAACACAAAGCTTCATGAGAAGAACAACAGTATTCCGCACATTTTGAAGTCAGTTAAAATAACATTCAGGTAAACCCAAGATATTTCTGTTATGAATTATTCTCTGGAAGATTATAATTTACATGGTTGATGAATATAGCAAAATTAATTTTGTTAAAGTATCATGGAGCTTACTAAACATCTTATGGTTGGTGTAGTAATAAAATATATTTTAAGTGATATTGAGGACTTACCACCTCCACCTCCAAGAAGACTGGCATTTGCTGTTTAAAAGAAAACAAACAAAAGATGTTAAATAATATATTAAAATATGTTTATGCCAGAGTATTCCAAGAAAAAATTGGTAATGATCATGCCATACATACACACACACATACATATCACAATATGTACTTTTATATAAAGATACAGTCTTTGTTTTATGATGAATGAAAATGTAAATATTCACTATTTATATCTCCTTTTTCTC
>SJYQ01000192.1:296011-323015 GCA_006410935.1 Redunca redunca | reverse complement strand
TATAATGATAATTTTAATTAAATTAAATACCATCAAATAAAGCTATCTCAAGTTACTCTGCTATAAGAATGAACTTAAATAGCAACAGATTTATTCTTTTTTGCATTAATTTTTTTGTTTGTGGGAAAGAAACACATTTTAGATATTTTTGTAAAACAAGGATTTGTCATTTCATACCAATTTATCTATTAATCTAGCCCACACAATTATAGAAGTCAAATAATAAGCAAAATATAAAACAATTCCATTTAGATTTTAAGAGGTCAAATTTTCAGAAAGTTCTATAGCAATTTTTTGCTGAACTATTAAGCAACCTTGTTGCTGCTGCTGCTGCTGCTGCTAAGTCGCTTCAGTTGTGTCCGACTCTGCGACCCCAGAGACAGCAGCCCACCAGGCTCCACCATCCCTGGGATTCTCCAGGCAAGAACACTGGAGTGGGTTGCCATTGCTTATGCCTATGATAATCTATCTAGCCACTACAAAAGTCAGAAAACAGGACTCTGGGAGCAACATAAAGTATGTAGTAACCTAGGTGTCTTTCTTCGTAGAGAAATCTGAGCTACCTAAAGATTACAGAAATCATTTAAGAAGGAATACTAGGGATCTTTAACTTGAATTTTAGTGTGATATCCACTGACCTGGTAAGAGAAGCAAATATCAGAGTGTTAATGATTCCATCAATAAAAATATGGAACATTTTAAGAATAAATGCCTATATTCATAACTGATGGTTTGTTAATTATTGCAACACTAAAGAGAACATTATAAAAATGCATGGAGAACAAACGCCTTTGAAGGTTTTCTCAGTATGTCAATATTAGAGCATCAAATCTTATTTCATATGATCTTTCAAGTACAGGGCCATCTATTAATAATAATAGCTGCTCTTGGCTTTCCCTCACTGCTTTCATCACAAATATGGACTGAGTAGCAATCCCATTAGTCAAACAAAACTCAGTTCAGATATTACAAGTCATCTGCCACTGTGTCAACTCAGAGCCCTCAAATCCTTCTGACTTCACAATGAAAACATGTAATATTTACTTAGATGGTATCCAGGACTTAATATTTTCCAAAAATCAAACTGTGTTGAAGTGGCAACTTGCTGAAGAGTCATGAGAAAAGATGTTACCAATTCTTTTTTTTTAATTAATTTTTTAAATTGGAGGCTAATTACTTTAAAATATTATAGTGGTTTTGCCATACATTGACAAGAATCAGCCATGGGTGTACATCTGTTCCCCATCCTGAACCCCCCTCCCTACCGCCCTCCCCATCCCATCCCTCAGGGTCACCCCAGTGCACCAGCCCCGAGCACCCTGTCTCATGCATCGAACCTGGACTGGCGATCTGTTTCACATATGATAATATACATGTTTCAATGCTATTCTCTCAAATCATTACCAATCATTATCTTGGGTCCATACCCTTTAGTGGATGGAGGAAATTTCATGATGTCTGTTGGCAAACCCAAACACTTTCTAAAAATCTTAACTACATGAATTTTTAAAACTGCATGGCATTTCACACTTCTGCTGATTTTTTATTTTTAAATCTGACTGAGAACTCCTTCCTTGTCTATAGCTTTTCCAGATCCCTGAAACTCCATCTGTTGTCCTCCAATTTATACATATTCATTCATAAAAAAACTTATTTCCAACAACAAACAACAATAGTAATGAAGAGTAGCTTTACACTCAAATTATCATGCCCAGAATCACAATAACACAATATAACCTATTTTTTCCCAATGCTTTGCTTAATAAAGGTAGAGTTTGCCTGTTTGGAGAGCACAGACCAAGTCCCATCTGTTTAATCAGGCACTTGTCCAATAGATGTGGGTGGATGAGTGGGAGTAGGTGTAGGAACTGGAATTCCAGGTTTGGAGGACCATCAAGTCCATTTATCTCAGATGTGTGCTCATGTCTAGATGAGCATTTCTGGTTACACTTTTAATATCAACATAGAAATATAAAATTGTGGCGTCTACAAAGTGCACAATCATTTTTAAGATAATTTCATGTGCATTACCATTCACGTAATAGATGCTTAATTTAAGCTGCTTAAATATATTCAAATCAAATTCAAAGCAATTCTAATAACTATAATCCCGATAATGATTTATCTAAAGAATCCATCAAATTTAAGTCTATTTTATCAACTTCTGTTCTCTAAAATTTAAAAAATAAATGCTTTTTCTTCAGTAAAAGTGACATGCATACATGCTCAGGCATTTCAGTCATGTCCAATTCTTGTAACGCTATGGACTATAGTCCACAAGGCTCCTCTGTCCATGGTATTCTCCAGGCAAGAATACTGGAGTGGGTTGCCATGCCCTCCTGCAAGGGATCTTCCTGACCCAGGGATCAAAACCACATCTCCTGCATTACAGTTGTATTCTTTGCCGCTGAGCCACAGGGGCAAACGTGGCAAAAGTGACATAATTGTAGGCAAATAAAAGTGAATCTTTAGTATGATTTCTATTATTGTATCTTTACAAAGTACCCTATATGTAATATAACTGATTTTCAACATTTATCAATCAGATGGATTAAGAGCATTTCATCCATTTCACAGAAGTGAAAATGACTTTTGTGTGTCTGAAATTAACAGTCATTTAATTTTTACTTAATTACTTCCAAATAAATTGAGGTATATCCCAATTAGATAGGAAGTTCTTAAAGATAAGATTTGAGTTTGATAGTTTGGTCTGCATATAATAAGCTCTCAATATGTGTTTCAGAGAAGGCAATGGCACCCCACTCCAGTACTCTTGCCTGGAAAATCCCATGGATGGAGGAGCCTCATAGACTGCAGTCGAAGGGGTTGCTAAGAGTTGGGCGTGACTGAGTGACTTCAATTTCACTTTTCACTTTCATGCATTGGAGAAGGAAATGGTAACCCACTCCAGTATTCTTGCCTGGAGAATCCCAAGGACAGAGGAGTCTAGTGGGCTGCCGTCTGTGGGGTCACACAGAGTCGAACACGACTGAAGCAACTTAGCAGCAGTAGCAATATATGTTTTCTAATAGTCAGATAATTGGCAGATTTAATCCCTTTTCTTTATTGACATAGAAGACAGGTTTTGTTTACTGAAGTGTCTAGAAAGAGAAAACTTTGGTCCTTTTCCTTTTTGTAAAATCAAAGACTGCTAAGGAAACGCCTATACTTTATTTAGAAATAGTGATTAATAATGTAGGAAGCTGAAACTAGCATAACATTATTAACCAACTATATTTCAATATAAATTGAAACGTTTTTTAAAAGAATGTATGAAATATGTTTATATGTTTATGTCCCTATCTAAGTCCAATGTTGGAGGGAATTTTTTTTNTTTTTTATAATTTTTATTTTTACTTTAGTTTACTTTACATTACTGTATTGGTTTTGCCAAACATTGACATTAATTCACCACGAGTGTACATGCGTTCCCAAACACGAATCCCCTCCCATCTCTCACCCCATACCATCCCTCTGGGTCCTCTCCTTGCACCAGTCCCAAGCATCCTGCATCTTGCATTGGACATCGACTGGCGATTCGTTTCTTACATGATAGTATACATGTTTCAATGCCATTCTCCCATCTCATCCCACCCTTTCTCTCCCTCCCTCCCCCAGAGTCTAACAGTTCATTCTATAGATCTGAGTCTCTTTTGTTGTCTTGCATACAGGGTCATCATCCCCATCTTTCTAAATTCCATATATATGCATTAGTATACTGTATTGGTGTTTTTCTTTCTGGCTTACTTCACTCTGTATAATCAGTTCCAGCTCCATCCATCTCCTTAGAACTGATTCAAATGTATTCTTTTTAATGGCTGAGTAATACTCCATTGTGTATATGTACCACTGCTTTCTTATCCATTCATCTGCTGATGGGCATCTAGGTTGTTACCATGTTCTGGCTATTATAAACAGTGCTGCGATGAACATTGGGGTACATGTGTCTCTTTCTATTCTGGTTTCCTCAGTGTGTATACACAGGAGTGGGATTGCTGGGTCATAAGGCAATTCTATTTGCAGTTTTTTAAGGAATCTCCACACTGTTCTCCATAGTGGCTGTACTAGTTTGCATTCCCACCGACAATTGGATATGCCTCTTGTTATTCCTTGAGTTTCATGGGGAAGAAAATGGAAAAAGGAACTAAGAAAGCTTGAAGTTGATAAGCATGATGCTACTGCATCCAGAATATTTAAAAATGACCACTCTGAGCATGCCAGTACCATGGCTTAGCTGGTCGAAGCACCTGCCTATTGAACAGAAGATCCTGGGTTCAGGTCCCAGCAGTGCCTGGGACAGTATGTTACTGAGCTTCCTGTGTGCACAGTGGTAAAGAATCCACTTGCCAGTGCAGCAGATGCAAGAGACACAGGTGTGATCCTTTGTCAGGAGATCCCCTGGAGTAGGAAATGGCAACCCCATTTCCCTGAGCATGCTTTCTAAATAACCAGCACTAACTTCTTTCATATTTTCCTAAATAAAATGCCCGTTACCAGAAGAGGCAGAGGAAAAAATCAAGCTTCACTAATTGTCTCAAAGATCAATTCAATGAAAAACTAAAATAAAGCATTACAAATTAATGAATCTATTATAGTTTTTCCTCCCACAGTAACAACTCAGTGAAATGAATAGTTTCACTACTTAGAAAGTAAAAACAGCACTGAACATAAATTGAGTAAGAGTTACCAAAATCTAATTTCAAGTGACAAATATGAAGAATTTATTTATAATACCCTAGGCAAATGATTATTTTCTGAAGTTTATGAGAAATTGCTTTACTCCATTTAAACTCGGTTTTGATTTTTTTAATTGAAATTATCAAATTATACACAAGTATAAATATTCATTGTAAAACTATCAAAACCAAAAAATATTTAAGAACAAAGCAGGGATCTTTTTCATAGGGTAATTAGCCTACATGAAAAATAATCATGCTAATTGACATTAGCATCACTCTTTTTGGTTTTCTCAAGATATAAATGGAATATTACACTACAGTCAGTTCAGTTCAGTCGCTCATAGGATCCGACTCTTTGCCACCCCATGGACTGCAGCACCCTATACTCCAACACTACAGTAGTCTTCCTTTAAAAAAATTCCTAAATGACCCTCTTCTACATGTGTGTGTCTTTTTAAGAATATAATTAGAATTAAATTGTGGATCAAATGAAAAATACAATTACTATATTTGTAGTCATATCACTGGAGGTTCCTAGATGCAAAATAGGCCATGACATTATTAAAAATCCAAGACAAAGCTTTAATTTATTAGATACTTACAACACTATTCCTCCTAAGATGTCAAAATCCTTTGCAGTCTATATAAGGTAATAAAAAGGATACTGAACTAAGAACTGAGAGCCAGATAACCTCTATTTTAACTCTAGTTCAGTAACTAAATAGCAGGTGAATCGAGCAAATCATAGTCAAAACTATCTTACTTTTCTTCTTTCATTCGGAAATGTAGAATCAATCAGGGATGGCAAACAGGTTTTAAACAATTCAGATTCATTAATTACGAGGGACTATCTGCACCTCTGATTGGAGAAGGATTCTGAGGCTAACCCCAGGCTCTGCTGAAAAGAGAGCCATGATTAATTAATAACGCTGGTCATGGTCAGAGGAGGATAGGAAGAATTAAAAGGCAGTGCACATGCCATGTATTGAGGATCTCTTGATCTGAGGACTTCTTTTAGATTTGACAGTTTTGATGTAATCAAATTCGATTCAATAATCTTGAAAAACAAAACTGCTAATCTAATATGTACCATCATTGTACCTTAACATGGATAATAGCTCCTGTGTTTCCAAGTCTGAAATAATTCAGTCTGTGAAACAGTCCATAGCTGGGTGAAGCAACCCATGTCCACTGTGAGTCAAACTGGCCTGTTAAGTGTTTGGAAAAAAAAATTTTTTTTTATTGCACTTGCCCAGTAATTTCTATTATCTGTACTTAGTAATTGTTTATTTTCCCACTCCATTTCTACCTCCACCCAAGACTATCTGTCAAATAAGCAACAGCCTGAGAGACTAGTCTTTAAACATTGATTAAATCTATTTGTTCAGGGTTTTTGTTTGTCTTTCATCATTATAAAGAAAATTATAGTTGCTTTCATCCTGACAGGATCCTGACCACCTAGTTTAGCTTATTTATTCTGCTTTCTTATTACAACAGAGCACATAGGATGTCAAAACGATTGTTGGCAGAAAAATTTCCCCAGGGGCTCTACTTAAAACACCACTTCATTCACAACATGTTATCCTAAAAAATACAAAAGCCAAAATATCACCCTTTAGAATGGTACACATCACAGTCCCTTGATTTTGAAACTCAAAGTAGGAAGGGATAAAAACACCTGTTAGGATGAAAATCCTGAACACGTGCATGACTCTAGAACCACTTTATACAGGGAGCAACCAACTCAACTGACAGCTGTAGAAATACAATCTACACAGACAAATATAGCTATCAATTTGGCAACAGCTCTCTGTTAATGTTTTTCCAGATTTACACCTTCTAAACAAAATCAAGACTGCCACAAGTTTGGGGCAATGGTATAATTTCCTTCCTTGAAGCTCACAGGGAGAGAAAATTAATAGGCTTAACTATTTCACATGTAGAAACCAGTCATAAATATATGATGGATAATTTACATGCCATACAATGCAGAATTCAAAAGAACTCTTCATTATTCCAGGGTCTGTGTGGGTTGGATAAGCTATAACCCACCTTGAAGCCAAAAATAGAATACAATAAGTCCTGCTGCTGCTGCTGCTGCTGCTAAGCCACGTCAGTCGTGTCCGACTCTGTGCGACCCCAGAGACGGCAGCCCACCAGGGTCCCCCGTTCCTGGGATTCTCCAGGCAAGAACACTGGAATGGGTTTCCATTTCCTTCTCCAATGCATGAAAGTGAAAAGTGTAAGTAAAGTCACTCAGTCATGTCTGACTCTTAGTGACCCCATGGACTGCAGCCCACCAGGCTCCTCCATACATGGGATTTTCCAGGCAAGAGTACTGGAGTGGGGTACCATTGCCTTCTCCTACAATAAGTCCTACTATGGATAAATAGGTGGAAGGTTATCAGGAATTGGAAAACTTACTTGAGAGTATTAACAAATGAAACAAAATGGAATTATTCTTGTTGAACTATAAGAGAGGAGCTAGAGCTATCCTGTTTTGCCAATATGATGTCACCAGCTATCACTCTGGGTGCTCGGAGACTTCTAGGAATAATGCAGCATGGGAATAAAACTACTTATTTTGTCCAACTCCTTCATTTTACAAAACTGGAAAGATAAAGAGGATCAGAGATGTTAGGTAACTTGTCTAGGATCAGGCCTAGGAGAAGAACCTAGGATCTACTATACAACATTGCCAATTTCAAATTGGAAATATATATACACATACATATGTATATATGATTCTTGTTGTTTGCTTGTTCCTCTGGAATCACATTCAAAGATGGTAACAGAATGCAGTGTGCATGGGGTCTACCAAATGTTACCCTATTGAAGATCGCCTAACTTAACTATTAAAGAATAAACTAAAGCATTGGTGGTTTCTACAGCTTCACAGTTCAATACAGAAATCAGAGAAATCAGTGCACGCTTCTATTAACGTGTACCGTCATCCTTCTTGCCACTGAGCTCTGAATCAGTTGTAATTTTGAGAATGATAACACTGGCTCGGTTACAAAACTGGGATTACTCAAGTAACCCAATCTGGGCTTTCCAAAGAGTGAACAAACATGTCAAAATAGGGGGCTGGGGGAAAGAGTTCAAATGTACATTAGCTTTGTAGTTGTAATGATACCAGACACTTGAACAGAAGTTTTTAACTTGTCTTTCATAAGGAAGATTTTTATTGCAAATGAAGTCTCAATTTGAAAAACAGAAGATGCACTTATTTGAGGGAATATGATACACTTTATCCTAATGATAATATAAGGCTGAACATGCACTCTCATTTATATTCTCAGAAAGACTAATTTGTTTTAATAAAACCAGACAGTACCTTTTAAAAAAAAAACTGTTTTACATAGTTTCTTTATTTCATCTTTCTTATAATATTATGGAATCTTTATTTCTCCCTGATAATGAAACAGCAAATGAGTTTTTACAAAAGGTTTATTTTAGCTTATATTTTAATTTAAACCAATAAGACAAAAGAATAATTTTGTCATAGTAAATAAATTGAAAGCTTGAGACAAAGAACCTCAAATTTAAAGGATTCGGGGTTAGAGGAGAGGAATAGGATTGCTACCTTGAGAACAGTTATGAAGCTGTAATATCCATGAAGGTAAATGCCTTATTTGTTGGTATCGACGGTACCATACACAGTTCTTAGTAAAGTTAGGGACTGAATAATTACCTCTTAAAAACACAACTAAGAGAATGAATGTAAGACAGAGGAATGAGAGAGGGGGGCAAGGGAAAGTCACATTTTTCGGACAGATGAGAGAGTTACAATAACACATAACGACTCCTACACGATTTCACAGCAAAGTGAGGCTATGCCAGGAGGGAACCACACAGATTGAGGCCCAATTCCAGACTCTATCACTGTCCTTGAGAAGTTCTTAAAACTCTAACTGATTATTTAATCACTTGTATTAATCAGCCAGTTGGTAAAATAATGGTCATGGTACAGGTTAGCTGAGAGGTTTAAGAGTGATAAACTTAAAACAAAAAAAAAGAGTGATAAACTATGTGAACGCACTTACAGCACCTGGAATATGCTGAGGCTCAGTAATGTCAGTTCCCGATCCAAGACCCTGATTACAGCACTGCTTCTGGAAGATACACTAGAGGTTAACATAAAAACCTCCACTAATAGTGGGGATTTACTAAAGGCATTCAGACGAATCCTCACTTTGCAGGGACCAGGGCCATGTCCATCACAAAGAACTACTCCCCTCTCCCGTCAATCCAGTTCTGGGCTATGCCCTCATCAGAGTTTTGGGAAGAAAGAAGAACTTCTGCACAGAAGAGACTCAGGAAGAAGGGTATCTCCAAATTATAAATATATTGAAGTCTGCCTTTGGGCTTAGGTCAATTTAAAAATAAATCTATATGTCCGTAAAGAATATGGATGGCATTATTTTGCATAACACTTCCGTCTTCTGGATCATTTTGATAATTTGGTTTTAAAATAATGTTACTTTATGGCAGATCATTTTTATTTACTCTTCAAGACCCACTCTATACAGCTGCCCCTGTTTTCCGCCCAAAGTGATTTTACTATACAAATGGCATCAATGTGTCCTCTGGCTCTGGTGAGTTCAGTCAATAGGGAGCCTTGTTAGTAGTTGGTGGGAGAGCTGAGAATGAGTTGTAGGTATTCATTTTCCTGGTTCTCTTCCTATAAGATTATCTTGACCTGACAATGTCCCTTGAACAAAGGTCATTTAGTTCATAACATGACTTCCTCTCCTTTTGGGTTCTGATATGTCTCCCTCTACTTACCTCTTTGAGCCTAGAGTTGTAACAGCTATGCTGTTGGTAGCCTTTGGTTCCTGAACAACCCCTTGAGTTTCTCCTATACCATATCTATCTCCAACCGCTGTACTTATTTCTCTTATTAAAAAGCCATCCAGTATCCTAATTTGACTATGCCAAGGTTCCTGTTGGGAATTTGATTGAACAGATATGGTTTATACAAATTGGTCACAACTGAAGGCTACGCTAAATCACACAGACTAACTTTCTTAGTGAGAATGGTTTAGGGAATAATCAATATAGTAGTTTTCCTTATTAATTAAAAACATAAAACATATTTTTTTAAAAAATAAGGGAATTTCCCCAGTGGTCCGAGAGTTAAGATCCCATGCTTCCAGTGCACGGAACATAGGTTTGATCCCTGATCGGGGAACTGAGATCCTGCATGCCACAGTATCGGGGAACTGAGATCCTGCATGCCACAGTTCAGTTCAGTTCAGTCGCTCAGCCATGTCCCACTCTTTGCGACCCCATGGACTGCAACACACCAGGCCTCTCTGTCCATCACTAACTCCTGGAGTTTACTCAAACTCATGTCCATTGAGTCAGTGATGCCGTCCAACCATCTCATCCTCTATCGTCCCCTTCTCCTCCTGCCTTCAATCTTTCCCAGCGTTGAAGTGAAAGTGAAGTCGCTCAGTTGTGTCTGACTCTTTGCGACCCCATGGACTGTAGCCTACCAGGCATCTCCGTCCATGGGATTCTCCAGGCAAGAATACTGGAGTGGGTTACCATTTCCTTCTCCAGGGGATCTTCCAGACCCAGGGATGGAACTCAGGTCTCCCGCATTAGAGGCAGATGTTTTGACCTCTGAGCCACCAGTGAAGCCTTAGGGTCTTTTCAAATGAGTCACTTCTTCACATCAGGTGGCCAAAGTATTGGAGTTTCAGCTTCAGCATCAGTCCTTCCAATGAATATTCAAGACTGATTTCCTTTAGGATGGACTGGTTGGATCTCCTTGCAGTCAAAGGGACTCTCAAGAGTCTTCTCCAACACCACAGTTCAAAAGCATCAATTCTTTAGTGCTCAGCTTTCTTTATAGTCCAATTCTCACATCCATACATGACAACTGGAAAAACCATAGCCTTGACTAGACAGACCTTTGTTGGCATGCCACAAGGTGTTGCCAAAAAGTTTTTATAAAAAGAAGTACTCATTTGAACACGTGGTAGTTTAGTCACTAAGTCACGTCTGACTCTTTTGTGACCCTATGGACTGTAGCCTGCCAGGCATCTCTGTCCACAGGATTTCCCAGGCAAGCATACTGGAGTGGGTTGCTATTTCCTTCTCCAGGAGATCTTCCCAACCCAGGAATCAAACCCAGGTCTCTTGCACTGCAGGCAGATTCTTTACCAACTGAGCTACAAGGAAAGTTCATTTGAACATGTGAATTAACACATTTTTTAAACAATCTCAACTCCTGTTATGTTTTATTCTTTTCCATACTTTTATCCATGGTCATATAAATATATACACATAGTTGAATCTTCCTGGGATTATTGTTTAAAAAACAATGGATTCTACTATAAAAATCATTGCATTATAAAATAGGGCTATATAAAATTATTGTACTATAAAAACTATTGTGCAAGCTAATTTTCTAATGTATCAATGTATCAAGGGCTGTAACTAATAAAGGAGTACATCAAGGCTATATATTGTCTCATTGCTTATTTAATTTATATGAAGAGTACATCATGCAAATTGCTGGGCTGGATGAAGCACAAGCTGGAATCAAGATTGCTAGGAGAAATATCAATAACCTCAGATATGCAGATGACACCACCCTTTTGGCAGAAACTGAAGAAGAACTAAAGAGCCTCTTGGTGAAAGTGAAAGAGGAGAGTGAAAATGTTGGCTTAAAACTCAACATATTCAAAAAACAAAGATCATGGCATCCGGTCCCATTACTTCATGGCAAATAGATGGGGAAAAAAATGGAAAGAGTGACAGACTTTATTTTTTTGGTCTCCAAAATCACTGCAGATGACTGCAGCCATGAAATTAAAAGACACTTGCTCCTTGATTAAAAAAAAAAAAAAAGCTATGACCTACCTAGACAACATATTCAAAAACAGAGACATTACTTTGCCAACAAAGGTCCGTCTAGTCAAAGCTATAGTTTTTCCAGTAGTCACGTATCGATGTGAGAGGTGAACTATAAAGAACTGTAAAGTAATTAGCCTCCAATTAAAATAGATAAATTTATATTTAAAAAATTTTAAAAAATGATGTCATCTGAAAGAAAGAAAAAAAGAAAGCTGAGTGTCAAAGAATTGATACTTTTGAACTGTGGTGTTGGAGAAGACTTTTGAGAGTCCATTGGACTGCAAGGAGATCCAACCAGTCCATCCTAAAGGAAATCAGTCCTGAATATTCATTGGAAGGACTGATGCTGAAGCTGAAACTCCAATACTCTGGCCACCTGATGCAAAGAATGGACTGACTGGGAAAGACCTTGATGCTGGGAAAGGCTGAAGGCAGGAGGAGAAGGTAATGACAGAGGATGAGATGGCTGGATGGCATCACTGATTCGATGGACATGAGTTACAGCAAGCTCCGGGAGTTGGTGGTAGACAGGGAAGCCTGGCATGCTGCAGGCCATGGGGTTGTAAAGAGTGGGACACGACTGAGCAACTGAACTGAACTGATCTAATAAAATAATTTATGATATAATTTTCACAAATTTGAGTAAAGCCACTCCCTTATTGACGGGCACTAAGGTTTTTTCCCAGTTCTGCCATTATAGAAAAATCTCTAGTAAAAATCATTATATGTGTGTGTATTACTACATATTGATGCATCTATCCTATGGAAAATTTCCTCCAAAGCATTTATGGATAACAGGAGATATGCATTTTTCAAACTTAATAATTTTTAAATTATTTTAAANATATGTGTGTGTATTACTACATATTGATGCATCTATCCTATGGAAAATTTCCTCCAAAGCATTTATGGATAACAGGAGATATGCATTTTTCAAACTTAATAATTTTTAAATTATTTTAAAATTGCAAAAATTTAATAATTATTAAAACTTGCATATTAAAATAAGTCAAAAATAGCAAAAATATAACATTCACAAGTATACCCTGGGAAGCACATAACACCTTAATAATCAGAAGCAAAATGTCTTGACATGAAGATGAGTTTTACTGGACTGTTTCTGATTTAAATGTAAAATACATCAGTGAAAATTTCTCACTTACACTTGAAAAGATTTTCAGTCTGAATTTCTGATTGATTTCAAATATATAAATTTTAAAATGGTAAGTTTTTAATGTAAAAATAATAAATCCATCTCAACTGATGGTGAGCCTCTTTAAGCACTTTCTTTTCAGGCTTACTAGACACAAACCATGATAGGTCTTGAACTTCAAAGCAAACTAAAAACTTGGCTAGAAAAGATTAGAAAGTTTCCTCCACTTTCTAATTATTTGCAGATTTAAAGTATACTTTGGAATTATAAAGATAAAGAAATTCAATAGATATTAACTCATTAGAAAGGGATGGAAGAGAAATTGATCAAAAACACAAAGAAATGTAAGAATTTCAAGGCTAAGAACGACTATTTCTTTTCTAAACTATTATAGTATATGAGAATTTTCTCCAGCAAGGCCAATTCTACTTACATTATGTTAAAGAAAATTTAATAGAGCTATGTTTTCACTTACCAATCTAAACATATCATGTTAAAGCAACATTATTCCTCCAGTTCGGTGAAGTCTCATTACACAGCTAAAGTGTGCAGATGATGGAGGAGCTGACCCAGCTTCCCATTGATCCCGAAATAATACCTGTATCATCAAGCAGCTCTGATCTAACTACTTGCACCAAATGTGGCCTTGCAACATGATCAACTTATGAAAACTTTAAAATGAGTTATTGTATGATTCATTTCTATGAGGAAGTCATGCTCTGAATCACCAAGCCAGTGGACAAGCTGACACACATTTTAGTAGCTTACCAAGATAGAAAATATGCCCATTATCACAACCAACTTAAATAACATATAAATAGATCATGATGACCATTTTCTAAGCATCTATTATTTATTAGGAACTGTTTGAGAGTCAACCTGTATGGTATCTGTCATCTTTTAAACATTCCTGCAAAATGGAATTTTACTTTTCCTATAACATTTGAGGAAATGAAGGCTATAGTGACACAGAGTTTTGAGTCAGTAAGTTAGCATTCAACCCAGTATGTGAACCTCCTAATTAAACAGCTAACCAGTTATCTGTACTGCAAGCCAGATTCTCTCTTAAGGAACCATTTCATTTCTCCAGTATTATTTCAAAATGCATGGATACTTTAATACCCATGATAAACAATGAATTCAAATAACACCAATGTCAAGGTAGTATCACTAGTTTTTTAACCTAATTAGTGACCAGAATGGACAGTATTTACATAAATACAACTTAAAGTTACAAAATATTAAATATTTTTACCTATACTTTCTCTATGTCACTTACTAGCACTAGTACAATATTCAGTAATTTAGATCACATAAAACCTGAAGGGAAAACCCACATTTACTGTCCTGATAACACGAAAAAGTGGCATTCAAAACCATGAAAATTCTCAGCATTTTAGGCAACATGAACAAAAATATATACATTGCCATTAATGGAGGTNTATGATTTTTTCTCCTTCCTAAATTAAATTACATATCTTAATAACTATTTCAGATTATGGTTGTCTTCTATCAATGTGCAATAAAATTGTTGCTCTAGGATATAATAAATATATTATTATGTTTATGTAAACTACAAGCATCAAAAAACTCCTCCAAAACAAAGAAAAATATGTTATCAACATCAACTTAGTCATTTACCAAAAGATCCCCTTTTTTTCTGTACACAGGAGACAAGTTATAATTTGCATGCTCTGTGTATCAAAAAATACCAATTACTTTTGTTATAACAGTTCCATCAGGCCAGCTGTGGATTCTATAATAGAGATTAGTTTTATTCTGGTGCATTGAAAAGCACTGATATTAATCTCAAACAAAAGTATTATCATTGGTGAGATGTTGATTACTGAATACAGAGGCTTTTAAAAATTATTATTACCTAACAAATCTCATAGAAGAATCAAAAAATACTTATTGAAAATAGTTATAGTTCTAATGTTACTCTGAAATATACAAATATCAGGAACAGAATAGAAGCAGCAACAGTTAAACAAAGAACATGTCTGTGGTATTCCAGAGGCAATGGATGTGGGGCCTACCAGAAAAGTATTTAACATTAATCCAAATTGCATGAGTAATTGGTTATATAATTTTGGGCAGGTCACCTAGACCTCTGTGCCTCATTTAACACTTTTAAATATAAGTTATAATTTAATTCTTTAACAACCATCTGTTAAGCAGACACTATGTGTGAATGCTCTGGGATAAGAGTTGAGAACAAATAGAAAGTAAAATAGACACACTAAATAATTATGGACAATTAAATAAATCTATAAATTATAACTATTATAATATACTTAATGCACTTACTATTTAAATATTAGAATCTATTAGAATGATGCTGAAGTAAGAAAAGCATTGTTTTACAAGTTGATGGTACTTTATGATATTGTGTGTGTGTGCATGTGCTCAGTCGAGTCTGATTCTGTGTGACCCCAAGGTCTATACACCGCCAGGCTCCTCTGTCCATGGGATTCTCCAGGCAAGAATACTGGAGTGGGTTGCCATTCTCTTCTCCAGGGAATCTTCCTGACACAGATATTGAACCCACATCTCTCGAGTCTCCTGCATTGGCTCTTTACCACTAGAGCCACCTGGAAAATCCCATTTTATGATATTATATTTTCCAAAATTTTGTCTTCTTAGACTTCTAGTTCAGACAAGATGGCATATATTTGTTTCTTCCTGTTCCATTCCTCCTTCCCTCTTGCTCCCTAATTACAACTATAAATGTGGAAAATAAATACAAGAGGCAACCATAGAAAATCTCTGAGGAAGGTGAACTGGTCAGAGACTCCCAGACAGGAAGAATAATCTAGGTGCAAGGTATCTCACTTCCTCCCACCCAAAGGAAGAAGGCAATCCAGGCCCAGCATCTCTTGACAGAACCTAGTAACAGAAGGCAGTGCAGGCAGATTCCCTCTTCCCTGGATCAATAGAGGCCTTCAATAAAAGTGCTCTCCTCCTCCTGGCCTGAGACTCTCCCCCTACAGCAAGAGACACTGGATGGTTGGGGGGCACCAGTAAAGAGGGTCCTGCAGCAGGCACCCAGACCAGGAAGGCTTCCCATCCCCCACGAGCAGGGAACGTCTGTCACAACAAGCTCTGCCGCAGGAAGTGCTTTTCTTCCCCACTAAGCCAGAGAATCTTTCTCCCACTTAAACATCCAGGGAGAAGGTGGGCAGAGGAAAGCCGGCCAGAGGGATCCCCGCCAAAACAAGCAGGCAGGCCCCAAAGCACTCTACTCTGTCAGGCCAGAGACTTTCCTTTTCGCATTTAGAAGCACAAGGAAATTCCTTCTGCTCGCTTAGGCAGAACCAGTAGGGAGCCCCACGTATTCCAGTTACATCAAACCAAATGAATAACATCATAAAGGCCATGAAAACTAAGTTGTCACTGGAACTAGAGCCTACTATGGTAGTCCAAGACCTGTGATTTAAACCTAAATAGAGTCGGTTCCTATTAAAACTAAAGATTTAAATAGGAGCTTGAGTCTCCTAAAATGAACATAGCCTCAGGAATCCATGGGACAGAACAATAGATCTAAGAGCCTGGAAAGGAAGAGAGTAAGGTCAGTGGATTATTCAGAGAAGGAACAACTGAAAACTTCACAGATTTGATGAAAAATATAAACCAATAGATTCATGAGTTGAATCCCAAATAAGATAAACCCCAAGAAGTCCATGCAAAGACACAACATAATTAAACTTCTGAGAACTAAAGATACACACACACAAAATCTTGAAAACAGTCAAGACAGAAATAAAAAACACAACCTATAACCTCTAGGGGGATGTCAGTTCAAATGACAGGTTAGCTGGTGGACTCCCCAGGGACTATCTCAGCTAAAAAGAGTTACCTCACTTATGTCATGCTCCCTTCCTCGGTGGCTCACATCTCATAACTTGAGGGTATAAAAACCTGGTCCCATGTCCAATAATTGATCCACACGAGAATATTAAGGCCCAGCCATTGCCCCAACTCAAGACAACTCTGAAGGGCTACCTCAGCTCCCTAGATATTCAACCCAGGACCCTTCTGAAAATGCACCATAGTTCACCTTCTTCCCTATTTACTTCTGCTTGCTTCCCCTTTTGTCTGAAAATTTTGTGTTGGTTTTTTTTTTTTTTTTAATCCCTAGAATGCTCCCTAATAAATATCCTGCTTGTTAATCTCTATCTGAGTCTGCTTCCTGGAGAACCCAACCTGTGACAGAAGAAATGGAGGCAGGTGACAGCGGGACAGAGCAGAGCGTGTTCAGGAGGCATTTATCACTAAATGGAGTGGGCCTCTGACCACCAACTGTTAGAGGCTCTTTTTAGAATGTGGGCAGCTGATGCCTCTCGGCCCTTAGCTTTAGGCCTTAGTGTTCAATTCTAGGGCAACCAAAAAGTATCCCCCAACATTTTATTATATTAGTCTAGTTTGAAACTTTACTAATGGATATTAAGTGCAGTTTTAAATTAAAATTCAAATCATTCCATTTTTACATTATATATCAAACCTCCAACAAATACAATTCAAATAAATAAAATTTAGCATTAATGATAATGGTGGTAGATTATGAAGTCAATGTTAGAGCAAAGGAGAGACAGTGTAAAATATTCTGAAATTTCTTTATTAAAAATGTTTTAAATAACCTGGAAAAAAATTGACCTATACAAATTTGTGAAGTGGAAGCCAAGAAGCAAATTCCTGAACACAAAACTACAGTATTCATATAGTTCTAAATAATGTAAATATTAAGAGCCTGATGTTTCCTATGTAAATCCTTACATTATAACTTTAAAATTTCAAAGTCTATTAACAGTTTACCTTTTACTCAACCAGTACTGCTGTGATGGCCAAAAGATTTTGCCAAAATCATCTCACAGACCACTCACTTTCTTATAGAACTCACTGCTCTCCGGGTATAGAGTTATCACAATCCGTTCCTTAATTGATCCCATCTTTTAATGTTTTGAGTAAGCTCCCTAGAATGTCAAGGCTTCCTGTTCAACACATTATAGTGCCCTTTCCCCATGTGTCTGAATTCCTGGTAACTTAGTGAACACTATATGCCAGGTGCTTTCAGCAGCCAAATTCTGAAGCCCTAAAAACCCCCTTCTGTCTTCTTAGTTCGTGGACATGATGAGTCACTGAAGAAAATGATTATTTGACTCTAATTCTCATTGCTTATTGGTCACCTCTACCTCCCCCATGGTAGTTGAGGGACTGAAAGTCTCAGTGATTGTTCAGCCTGAGCAAAGTGACCCAACCCACGTTCTGCCACTGACACAATGGACAGACACAGCCAGTGACATCTGATTTAATATGTTAATGAAGAACAAAAGCAACGTGGATTAACTAAATAAACAGGAACAGACAACCTAATATGGTCTAATCTAATCAACCTTCTTACTAATAAATGTTTACTTTATTAAGAACACACACATTCAACGTTCTTCTTATCCATACCTTACTCATCTTTGGCAGAATCAGAGTATGACCAAGAAACAACTAAAAATTCGGGTCTTGAAAGAGAAAGGTAATGAATGAAGGTCTCTATATGATCTACAGACTTATTTGTTGGTCAGGAATCAAGTGAAGGTAGCAACGAGGTTTCATAATACTGGGGAAACATCAATACTTAGTGTTAAAAGAATTTGAAACAGCAATATATTTTATTTCCATTTCTAGGCACTAGATGGAATAAACATAGCTTCAAAAATTTGTTTTGTAAAGTAAAAGTAAAAGAAGACACCATTTTAAAAATAGGGGTTGTTATTGTTGTTTAGCTGCTAAGTCATGACTGACTCTTTTGCAACCCCATGGACTGTAGCCTGCCTGGCTCCTCTGTCCATGGGATTTCCCAGAGAAGAATACTGGAGTGAGTTGCCATTTTCTTCTCCAGGGGATTTTCCCGATTCAGGGTTCAAACCATGTCACCTACATTGGCAGGCGGATTCTTTACCACTGAGCCACCTGGGAAGCCCCTTTAAAATAGGGGAGTAAACTCCATATCATTATTATTTTTTTTTTATTTTTAACTTTATTTTACTTTACAATACTGTATTGGTTTTGCCATACATCAACATGAACCCGCCACAGGTGTACATGCGTTCCCAAACATAAACCCCCTCCCACCTCCCACCCCACAACATCTCTCTGGGTCATCCCCGTGCACCAGCCCCAAGCATCCTGCATCCTGCATTGGACATAGACTGGCAATTCGTTTCTTACATGATAGTATACATGTTTCAATGCCATTCTCCGATCTCATCCACCCTCTCCCTCTCCCCCAGAGTCCAAAAGTCCACTCTACACATCTGAGTCTCTTTTGTTGTCTCGAATACAGGGTTATCATCACCATCTTTCTAAATTCCATATATATGAATTAGTATACTGTATTGGTGTTTTTCTTTCTGGCTTACTTCACTCTGTATAATCGGCTCCAGTTCCATCCATCTCCTTAGAACTGACTCAAATGTATTCTTTTCAATGGCTGAGTAATACTCCATTGTGTATATGTACCACTGCTTTCTTATCCATTCATCTGCTGATGGACATCTAGGTTGTTTCCATGTCCTGGCTATTATAAACAGCGCTGAGATGAACATTGGGGTACACGTGTCTCTTTCTATTCTGGTTTCCTCGGTGTGTATGCCCAGCAGTGGGATTGCTGGGTCATAAGGCAGTTCTATTTCCACTTTTTTAAGGAACCTCCACACTGTTCTCCATAGTGGCTGTACTAGTTTGCATTCCCACCAACAGTGCAAGAGGGTTCCCTTTTCTCCACACCCTCTCCAGCATTTATTGCTTGTAGACTTTTGGATCACAGCCATTCTGACTGGTGAGAAGTGGTACCTCATTGTGGTCTTGATTTGCATTTCTCTGATAATGAGTGATGTTGAGCATCTTTTCATGTGTTTGTTAGCCATCCATATGTCTTCTTTGGAGAAATGTCTATTTAGATCTTTGNTTTAGGTCTTTGGCCCATTTTTTGATTGGGTCATTTATTTTTCTGGAATTGAGCTGCATAAGTTGCTTGTATATTTTTGAGATTAGTTGTTTGTCAGTTGCTTCATTTGCTATTATTTTCTCCCATTCAGAAGGCTGTCTTTTCACTTTGCTTATATTTCCCTTTGTTGTGCAGAAGCTTTTAATTTTAATTAGATCCCATTTGTTTATTTTTTTCTTTAATTTCCAGAATTCTGGGGGGTGGATCATAGAGGATCCTGCTGTGATTTATGTCAGAGAGTGTTTTGCCTATGTTCTCCTCTAGGAGTTTTATAGTTTCTGGTCTTACATTTAGATCTTTAATCCATTTTGAGTTTGTTTTTGTGTGTGGTGTTAGAAAGTGATCTAGTTTCATTCTTTTACAAGTTGTTGACCAATTTTCCCAACACCACTTGTTAAAGAGATTGTCTTTACTCCATTGTATATTTTTGCCTCCTTTATCAAAGATAAGGTGTCCATATGTGTGTGGATTTATCTCTGGGCTTTCTATTTTGTTCCATTGATCTATATTTCTGTCTTTGTGCCAGTACCATACTGTCTTGATGACTGTGGCTTTGTAGCAGAGCGTGAAGTCAGGCAAGTTGATTCCTCCAGTTCCATTCTTCTTTCTCAAGATTGCTTTAGCTATCCGAGGTTTTTTGTATTTCCATATAAATCTTGAAATTATTTGTTCTAGTTCTGTGAAAAATACCACTGGTAGCTTGATAGGGATTGCATTGAATTTGTAGATTGCTTTGGGTAGTGTACTCATTTTCACTATATTGATTCTTCCGATTCATGAACATAGTATATTTCTCCATCTATTAGTGTCCTCTTTGATTTCTTTCATCAGTGTTTTATAGTTTTCTATATATTGGCCTTTAGTTTCTTTAGGTAGATATATTCCTCCAAAATGATATGACAGACACATTCAGCAGTTGGTTCAATCTGCCTATACTAAAGTTGTTATGTATAACTTTTAAAACCTTTTTTAAAATTTTGGCTTAAATAGTGACATGGTTTTTCTTTCATCCAATTTGATCATCAAATTCCAAACTTGGGGAGGAAGCTTTTTAACCATAAGACCCCAACCTACCTCTCCAGCCTCACCACCCTACCCTCCTAGCCCCTTAGATCTTCCAGACCAACTGTGTGCATGTGTGTGTACACACACACTTTCACACTCACACATATGCACACATATACACAAACAACTAAGTCTCCTGTCAAGCAGAGTCAGTCCAACCAGAACCACCAATTACAAGGCCCCTTCATCACCTCACAACTTAGAATAAGCCATCCTTCTGTTTTCATTCCCTGGGCAAACTTCTATTGACCCTCTGGGATCCACTTCCAGTGTCATTTCCTTTGTGACACCTTAGCTGATTCCTTCACAAACAGATACTCCTCTTCTGAAGGTCCATGGCATGAAAACAAGTTTTTCTGCAGCATTTCTACCATGAACTTACAATTCACTGCTTTTCTACGTTCTACTCCATTATACTATGAACTTGCCAAAGGCAAGGATTATGATTTATTCATATCTTTTTACCCAGTGCTCCAATCAATAAAATAGGTTATCTCTCAATTTAGGGTTGTGAGGATTAAAAAAGAAAATTAACTAAAGCACTAAGCAGCACATATAAAGTGCTCAACATATGTTAGAAACTGCTTCTTAATTATCAAAAATGATGCCTATTTTGTAGCAAGTGTTCTATAAATATTTGGGAAATTAATAAAATAGGAACAAACAAATGACTGTTTTTAAAATGCATTCAAACAGACCTTAATAAAAATCAAGCAAAAAATATGAATGTGATAATCCTGCCCATTACAAAATTAAATGCACCTTATAAGGAGTGAAAGGAATGCTTATTCCAAACAGTAATCAGTTATTGAATGATTACATACAGATAAAAATCAAAATATTAAAATAAATGCGAATTATATAGAATTTATTAAGTCAAAAATTATGATTTATTGAAACGCTCCTAAATCTTAAGATTTTCTCAGTTGGTACTTAAGGGAATGCTTTTAACAACTAAACAAAGACCAGCAGTTGTCTGTCCTACAAACTCTGAATCATTTAAATCATGCTGAACATCAGAGCAAACAGAAAGAAAAGAATGCTAATCTTGTTTCTCCTGAGTAAATACAGGTGATTATTCTTAAAGCCTTGATGGCCATTTTGCATATATTTTTCAAGATTACTATAATAATTTAATTATTTTAGAAAAGATTGTTCATGTTTTTCCCCCAATAATGTTTCACCCTAAGGTAATTTCCTGCTTCAAACAACTATATGGGAATCCCATAGGTACTCCTGAGGTCAGTCAGTGATTTATGACTTTCTAATGTTTTTTTAATGTTCTATCATACTTGAATTCAAAAATTAATGAAACACAAATTAGTAAAAATAAGCATGAACTTTTATTTTGCACCTCGAATTCAGTGCCACAAGTCTTGGTAACAGTACCATCAATTAATAGAAGCAGCAAAGATATTTCTTAGAGAGATCATTTCAAATGTCAGTTGTGTCCCAGAAACACTCTAACAAAACAGAAGCCCATTAAATTTCACTTATGTGCCATACAGCAAGTATTTAAACAAGAAACAGCTTATAATGCTGTCACTCAGCATGTCAAAATCCATCAGCTCTATGAAATAACTTGTAGTTTTGAGCTTAGTATTTAAATCTTTATAAATAAACAAAAATAAAAAATGCAGATTGGTAAAGTTATGTGACACCCCAAGTTTCTTTTTTTAAAGGGGAAACTTATCAAGCTAATCAACTAACTTCTAAAGTAAAAGTATATTTCATAGCTGCTACTGCTGCTGCTAAGTCACTTCAGTCGTGTCCGACTCTGTGCGACCCATAGACAGCAGCCCACCAGGCTCCACTGTCCCTGGGATTCTCCTGGCAAGAACACTGGAGTGGGTTGCCATTTCCTTCTCCAATGCATGAAAGTGAAAAGTGAAAGTGAAGTTGCTCAGTCGTGTCCGACTCTTCGCGACCCCATGGACTGCAGCCCACCAGGCTCCTCCATCCATGGGATTTTCCAGGCAAGAGTACTGGAGTGGGGTGCCATTGCCTTCTATGATATTTCATATATAGACACACAAACACATATATAAATCTGGTTATACATCAAAATATTTATATATAAATACATTTCAGATATGGACATATATATACATATATAATTTACTTAGATTTATAATATACAAATATATGTGCTCTCCTGTTACAAGTCAGTTCTTTTGTCTATTTGTCATTCCTATGACCTAGAATTACCCTATCATTTATCTTCTTTTGAATGATACAATTTTTCAAAAATTCCTTTTGTTGCATGGACAAGAGATTTAAACTCTCTGAGCCCCAGAACAATCATTTCAGATGAATATAAAGAAAAGGCCTTAATTTCAGAAACATCTAAAGAAAATGGAAAATTTTATTAAAAGATAGCCTTTACAAATTTCTTATCTGGAATGAAACTCAAGAGCTGTTGGGTTACAGATCCTCTTTTGAGAATGTCAATAATTATTAATATAGGTGCTGAGGGATAGAATATGTATATATATATATATGCACACACATACAAATCTTTTAAATAGTCTTACATTATATTTGTACCATTTCTTATCATTGTTAACCTAAATTAATTAATCTAGATAATTTATAAAGTATGTAAAATGGCCTAAGATTAAAAGATTCTTAAGAAAAGAATATACAGCAGAACCAAGAATTTATCTCTTATTCTGTTACATGCTATTTTCTTAAATGAACTGAAAATACGTCTCAAATAAACTTAAAGAAACTCAAAATGTGGCTATTTTTCTCTCAAAAAATTAAATACTGTAATTATTACTATAGTATTTCTAAATAATAAAGCAATAAATGAATTTAATGAATTTGCTTAGGCATTTATTAAGCTTTAAAGTAAAGAAAAGGCTGGTTCTTATTTCTAGTGAGGTCATGTGTAATTTACAAAGCTGATCATACAAGAGATAATAAACATTAATTGATGACTAAGATAATAAATGAAAGGATGAATAGATGGATGAAAAATGGGGACTCTAACATATGCCAACTATTCAGAACAGAACTTCAGACCACTCCTATACAGTCTTGTTAAGGCTGCAGCTTTTTCTAATAGCAGTGTGGTATTGCTGAAGGACACTGGACTCAGAATTACAAACGAGGCCAAGTCATATCTCTGTGTTTCATTAGCTGTGTGACCAGAGTGTCTCCGAATCTTTCTGAGTCTCAATTTCTTCCTCTATGAATTTAATATAATAAATCCTTCCCCATCTATTTCAGAAGATAACTCATTAGTATGGTTGTTCACTATAAAATTCTCTCAACTGGCCTGTATACATGAAAATTCTCATAATAAAACATTGGAAAAAACTTAAAAATCTTCCAAAGGAAGAGATTCAATGGGTTTTGACTTCAGTTGTTGAAAATATAAAAGCATACCTTCTGACTGGGTTCAGAGAAATAAAAACAATTAACATATGCACACTACCCACATAGCTATTTTTTGAAGATATTTGAAAAAGTTAAAAATTTTATTTCCATCATTTATAAGCATGATAACACTATGGGATGACATACATAATTTCTAATAACAAAAATAGAAAATGAAGAAGGCTTTTCATGCTCTCTGTTAATTCCCTTTGAAAAGCACTTACATATTCACTCATTCTTACAATATTGACTTTACCATGTTTGGAGCAGCTAAGTATATAGCTCATTTTTTCAAAATAACTGGTTTCTGACAACCAGTGACCATCACAAAAAAGGTCAATCAAGTTGGAACCCTTGCTTTTATGTAAATTGATATGGTTCATCAGAAAAAACATTTTAAGTACTTTGTCACCAGGAAACCCACAGACCTCAATGTAATTTGAAAATTTTTCTTGGTCATTCCTCATCTCACTAAAAAATATTCTAAATATCAAAATATGCTAAAAATATTTATTGTATAAAATTAACTGTATTAATGGAATCCTGCAGTATGTAAATCATAACATATTGTAATAACTAGAAGGTTAATGAATAAGAGAGAAAACCCCTTTGGACTGTGGAATTCCAGCTCTTCCTCTAGGGTACCTCACCATTTCAGATAAGCTCTGGATTTCAAAGTTAGTAAACTTTTATTCATCCTTGGCTTTTAAATAGATATAAAGAAGAATTTATTTATATATATAATATATTATATGTATATGTGTATATATATATATATGAATTCCAGTATTTTCCTCCTCTCTTGTCAATGAGAGTTACTATGAACATACACTGAGCAATCACCTCTTCCCGAATTGCACCCCCAACTGGGTCTCTTAGAAGGTTTCCTTGGTTCATAGTAACAAGAATTACCGGGTCTCTTCATTGAATATATTTTTGATCTCAAAGGGAATGAGGGAAATTATGACAAATGTGATTGCTCTGTATGTGGGGGATAAGTGTGTGCACATGTGTGAATATGATAAACAACTAGCATGAGGAATATAAATGAATAAAGAACTTCACTGACAGAGATAGAGGTTCTCCAGTTAGCAGAGTTAGGGGGAAAAGGGAATACTTCTTTGCTATGTCCTAGCAAGTTCAAAAGTACATCTTGAAAATTTTCTAGACACTTACAGAATGTCTCCACTGCACCAGTCCCAAAGATAGAAAACACAGGGTAAACACAGACAGCTCAGATAAAATTCAGTCTCGTATATAAAAGTACCCTAAAACTCCAAAGCCTACTGTGCTAATGAAACACTGCTAAGAGTTGTCATCATTGAGGACCAAAACTAACAAACAAAAATCAGAAAGTAGTTCATCAAAAACCTCATTTACTTAAATTTTAATCCTCTCACAACTGAAATCATTCACAACACTTTCCTGATTTAGAAGTAGGAAGGAAAGGTCCCTGAAATTTCCACCATCTGATGCTATAATGATATATTTAACAAACTCCTCAGAATCACTCATATTTGACAGATAGCATTAAATAAATTACATTAACTAACACTGTGGCCATATAACACCACGGGAAGCAAACTGGAAAGTTAAGGTAAAGGTTTATTAGGGTAACAAGCATAATAGTTGCAAAATAAAACAAACAGAAAACAGACAGAAAAACTGAACACCACAGAATCTGATGATAGCAGGTGTAATGGAAACTCATAAATAATGACCCTGAATCATAAAGAAATGTATTTTATATTCAGCATTTTTTTGTTTAAGAATGAAGGGGATAGTACATTTTAGAAATATTTCCACTCAAAATAGTCAACATTTTTAAATGTTTCCCTTTAATATATAGTCTGGATATTATGAGCTAATGGATATAAGTGTAGATATCTCTAACTGTAAACTGAATTCTAAATTTTGTTATATTTGGTTAAGAAGGCTGCTTCCCCAAATCTTTCAATGATTCTTCAAAATTAGCTGAAGATATTTCTTTAGGCTTATGTGTCTTCAATCATGAATGATGAGTTCCTTTTGAAGTATGTGAATTGCTTTTAGTAAGATTTGCAATCATTCTGAAAAAATTATAAAGCAGCCTAGAAGAAATAATATGCTATGCCATATTAATGCATTCCTAACTTCAGCAGATTAAGTGAAGATGATTATAAAAGTGAAATGTGTAACCTTATTCACTCCTGGGATCTATTATTGAAAGATTAAAAGTGAAACTAAAGCCTTTCTACATTCATGAAAGGCTGTTATTTGAAGGCTATTTTTAAAGCTAAATTGTATAAAATATATACTGATACCAAAGAAGTCCTTATTAATATGCTATTATCTGAAAGACAATATACCTGAGCCATAATTTTGATTATGATCTTAGGAAAGTGAGAGAATTCTTTAACTCATGTATTTTAAGAGTCACCACAAATTTGTTCTATTGTTTCTTAAATAACCTTCACAGTAATTGATTGTATTAGCCAGTGTTTCTCAAAGATTGAGGCATTTGATGATTTTTACATGGTACATGGAGATCATTTTGTATTTCAATAGATCTATATTTATTATTAGGTGTTAAAAAGAAGTATAGCTTTAAAAAGTATACCTAGAGATGAAATGCATGAGCTCATGGGTATTATTACTTTAAAAGAAATCAACTTTAAAAAAGTAGCATCAACATATATACACCACCATGGGTAAATTAGATAGCTGGTGAGAAGTTATTATATAACACAGGGAGCCCAGCTTGATGCTCTGTGATAGCCTGGAAGGGTGGGATGGGAGAATGGGAAGGAGATTATATATGTATAGTTATGGCTGATTTGCATTGTTGTACGGCAGAAACCAACACAACATTGT